>JAUDJI010000874.1:0-5000 GCA_037389245.1 Oryzias sinensis | reverse complement strand
AGAGAGTTTGCATACATCACCACAATGTTGACGTGTGGAGAAGGTTCTGGGGGCCAGGAGCGGTCCAAACAGAACCACCTCCATCTCCTGATGGAAGCATCAAGGTTGGGTTACAGTACGACCTCACATCCTGTTTATGACCTCACATCCTGTTTAGGGAGGCCTGCAGATCAGCCGTGACCAGCTGGAGGTGCAGCATGGTGGTTGTGTGTCTAAGTTTGGATCCTTTCAGGCCGTTCAGCTCAGCTGCTTTGGATCATGACGGAACCATGGAACTCTCAGTCCCGATGACCGACGGGAAGGACGTGGGAGCTTCGGTTCTTTAGCAGACGGAGATCGGCTGCTGGGGAGGGATTGGCTCCAGGCTTCGCCGTCTGAAAGCAAAAGTTGTGTTTCTGTGAGACCAAAGGTTTGATGTTTCCATCAACCCACAACAAAGGATTCCTTCAAATGAAAAGCGGAAGTCGGCGGAAGCCGGCTCTCTTCAGTGGAAAGCTTTGATGTCTGCACAGATAACACGTTCAGGGGGGGGGGGGGGGGGGGGGTTCCTGAATACTGCTAAAAACAGAAAAAGGCCAAACAGGAGCAGAGCGTGGAGCGGCCGGACCGGGTGTGCAGCGTGAGCCTGAGGTCCTTCACGGCCTCCAGCCTTCATTTTCATCAGGAAACTTCAAAGTGGGTTCTGTGGACGGAGGAGAATCTGCTGAGCTTCTTCACTCTGAAATATACCTTCAATAATAAATCTCCTCACTAATTTAATTACCGCTCTGGAAATGATTGCTCGGCTCGCCCTCTTTGAAAAAGGTCGTTGCTTTGTGGTGAGTCTGCCGAGAAGCCAATTAGCTGATGAGATAATTGTTCCAAAGATTCCCCAAAATAGAAAGAGCTCCAACATTTCTAGCAGTGACAGTTCTAGATTAGAGAGAGCAGCAGTGCACACTCGCTCTACCTCATCTGTTCCACCTGTAACTGTCTGTCAACAGGAAGGAGAACGGCGTCCATCCTCAGAAACTCCTCCCCTCAGCCCCAGCTGTCTTCAGACGTGTTTGCGTTTGTCATCTGGATGTTTTACTTCAACATGGACTTCAGCAGTTCTGTTCCCATGATGCTCGTTAGAGAATCCACAGGTTCACACGTATGCAGACGCTCAAACTCCAACCTGTCACTCAGACGTGTTTGCTGTCTGATGGACACAAATATCCGAGTTCGGCAACGGAGGTGAAGAAAGGGCGTGTGGTCAGATGAGGCGTCTTCACGTCAATGAGGGGCTGAGGCTTTACCCTCCCAACCAAACGCACCTGAACGTGCTGACGGCGGCTCCACGGCCAAACGCCGACACCAACCTGCAACCACCACGGCCAACACGCGGTTTGGTGTCTTCAACACATGGACGGGCAAAAAGACCCAACCTGCGATCCTCCTATCAAAGGTTGACCGCTCCACCTCAGCACCACAGCTGCCACCAAGGATGGTAACAGGAGGCAGACAAAGGTCAGCCGCCCTGTTTCCCGCCTCAGAAACGGCAGAAAATGTCAGAGGAAGTTCTCCTGCTAGCAGAAGCAGCGGCTGGACCCGGAAAAACATCTACAGGAGTTCTGGAGCAGCAGAAGACGGGCCAAAGGTCCAACGGGGTCGCCAACAGAACTGAGATCCAATCAGGACGCTGCCGTCAGCCCGACCTGATGGACGCTGCCCGGGACCTTCTACAGCTGAGGCTCAACCAGCTGCAGCAACCCTGAAGAGAAGCGGAGAGCAGAACCTTTCAGAACCTTTCAGAACCTTTCAGAACCCTCAGCGGGAACCGTGGCTCAGCACTCCTGCAGATCTTCAGGTGAGGGGGATGTTTGGAAAGGACTCTGCCTCCTCCAGCTGCTCGTCTTCGTCTCAGCAGCAGCGCATTGATTTATTCTTCCTATTGTGAGGAGAAATGGTGATGAAGAGGAGGCTGCCAGGCAAAGTGCTTCTCTTCGTTGAGTTTCTGCTCTCGTTCGGATCTGAAGATAATTAAAGAGGCCCGGCTCTGGAACCGACCATTGATCTTATGTCTCCATGTTTCCACAGGAAAAATTCGGCCGCTGGACGCTCTGTGTGTAGCGGCTTAATGTTGATTAGGAATCTATCGACATTTTTAATGGGCTCTGCTGGCAGGAACAACTCGGGGGGGCCCAGGCCCCCCCAGATTACAGGCGGCGGCGTCTCGGCGCGGGATGGGGGTGTCTGTTTTCCGTGGGACGGTCCTGCAGGCGTGGAGCGTCCGCACGTCTGACCTTTAGGGGGTTGAACGCTCAAAGTTCAGGCTGATCTGCAGTCCAGGCGCGGCCTGCGATCGATGCGGATGCAGCGCATCCGGGCGCCGTGGCGACGCGCAGGAAGTCGATATCCACAAAGCTTCCTCGGCCTGTTTGCTCTGGGGGCCGCTCCTCCTAATCACTGCTGCTTTACAGGCTGTACAGCCGTCATTACAGGAATTACTGCTGCAGACGGGGGGCACTGCAGGGCGAGGGGGGGCAACTTTACAGACGTCTGTGTGGGAGCAGGAGGCTGCAGTGGAATGGGAGGGGTGGGGCTTGGGATCAGGAGAGGAGGTGCTTCCAGGAGCGTCAGGTGGGGGGGGTTGGCAGTGCAGGTGTTGGTGAAGTTTTACCTGTCAGGTCAAAAGGTCAAAGCTGTCCGGCAAGCAGGTGGAAATGTGAGGGTCATGTCGCGCTCGCTGAACATGTCCGTGCACGCCGTTCTGTCATACGACAGGCCACAGGGAACACTGAGACAACGCAACACGCCGGCGGGTCGGACAGATTTTTACATTTTTAACCCCCCCAAATCCTGTGGACTGTGTGTGTGTGTGGGGGGGGGGGGGCTAAATGCTATGATCCTCTGAGCTGCAGTCGCCTGTGGACGCCATGACCATGAATGCTGATGCCCCGCCCACTGGATGGAAAACACACCTCCCTCCTGTCCCCTCTGCTGCAGATCACAGGGGGGCCACTCAGCTCTCCACCCCGAGTCCTTCATCCTTCTTGGTGGGGGCTTGGTGATGGAGTAAAGATGTGGAGGGGCGCCAGAGACCCAGGGCTGTGAAAACTAATTACCCTGCGTGGTAATTATGAGAGCACAGCTCAGGCCTGACCTTGGTGAGGTTGTTTTGGAGCGGGGGGGGGGGGGGGCAAAAGCTCTGGCTGAACCGGCGTGTAGATTTATGTTTTACCGACCAAAGCGTGCACGAAGAGGCAGAGTGCACGTAGATCAATCACAAAAATGACAAATGTAACCTTGATGGGATGCATGTGATGTCAGTGGAACTGTGGAGGCATTTATTTGCAGTTTTGCCCCTCAAGGTCGCGGCGCGGCGCCCAGGGCGTTTCTCTGCACGGCGTTTGTTTTGACTGCTTAATTGAGCAACTTAACCTGACCTGAAAAAGCAATATTACATCAGCCAGCTTTGCCCCCTGTGACATTCCACATAAGGTGGGGGCAAAACACACCAAGACGCCCCCCACCGCCAGGAATGCCTGCAGCTTCTCCCATGGAGTCCATGGAGCAGCAGGAGGGATCCAGCGTCCTTCGTCTTCACGGAGGGATCCAGCGTCCTTCGTCTTCACGGAGGGATCCAGCATCCTTCGTCTTCACGGAGGGATCCAGCGCCCTTCGTCTTCACGGAGGGATCCAGCGCCCTTCGTCTTCACGGAGGGATCCAGCGTCCTTCGTCTTCACGGAGGGATCCAGCGCCCTTCGTCTTCACGGAGGGATCCAGCGCCCTTCGTCTTCACGGAGGGATCCAGCGTCCTTCGTCTTCTCGGATGGATCCAGCATCCTTCGTCTTAGTGTAGGGATCCAGCGTCCTTCGTCTTCTCGGAGGGATCCAGCATCCTTCGTCTTAATGTAGGGATCCAGCGCCCTTCGTCTTCACGGAGGGATCCAGCGTCCTTCGTCTTCTCGTAGGGATCCAGCGTCCTTCGTCTTAATGTAGGGATCCAGCGTCCTTCGTCTTCACGGAGGGATCCAGCATCCTTCGTCTTAATGTAGGGATCCGGCGTCCTTCGTCTTCACGGAGGGATCCAGCATCCTTCGTCTTCACGGAGGGATCCAGCGTCCTTCGTCTTAATATAGGGATCCGGCGTCCTTCGTCTTCTCGGAGGGATCCAGCATCCTTCGTCTTCTCGGAGGGATCCAGCGTCCTTCGTCTTAATGTAGGGATCCGGCGTCCTTCCACTTCACGGAGGGATCCAGCATCCTTCGTCTTCACGGAGGGATCCAGCGCCCTTCGTCTTCTCGGAGGCATCCAGCGTCCTTCGTCTTCTCGGAGGGTACAGGAGTACAGTTACTGGAGGAGGCATGAGGACGCCGGTCGAGGCCAGTTGTGCAGGACGCTCTTGCAGAGGTCAGAGTTACACAAAAGTCCCACATCTCACTGCAGTTCTACCAATTAGGCCTGAGGTCTGCAGCCCCAGCAACCCCCCCTCCACAGAGACCAAAGCCAATTTATGGGCGTCAGGCTGCTGGTGACAGAAACGGAAGCTTTAACGGAGGTCATGCTGACCAAACGGCCCTCTGGGAAATATCAAGCAGCCGTATCCAGCATTTATATAGTGGAGAAGTGAGCTGTTCTCCCTTCAACGCGCCACCATCGGCATTTTTATAGACGTCGTAAGAGCGCGACCGGGGGCCGCTCACAGCAGCTCCTTCCTCGCCGCTTTACTGCTGACATTAAAGCCAGAGACCCCCCCAGAGCCGTGGCCTTTCACTGAACACACAGCAATAGACCCGGGTGATCATCTCCAGCCAGCGCTTATGCAGCTCCACCGTCAACACAGGGAGGACGGGCCTGGGGGGCTGCTCTGAGTCTGGGGAGACTTTTCCTGACAGCGTCAGAGGAGAGACCAGAGGAAGGTCTGTGGAGCAGCAAACGAGGTTCTGGAAGAGACGGAACCCAACGAGCCGGGGAAGCAGAACCGTCTGCACAGCTGATCGGCTGTAAAGACCGGTGGAGCAGGGGGCGTGGC
>JAUDJI010000873.1:0-12306 GCA_037389245.1 Oryzias sinensis | reverse complement strand
TATATATATATATATATTAGTAAAATTTAAGCTGATTTGACTCTTGTTTAAACTGTTGCAGTAAAATGTAAATGATTGTTTTGGTTGTCTTGTTTATGTGTCGCAAGTTATATCGCCATTCGCAGTATTCATCACTATTATTGCACATTGAGAGTTTTTCCTCATATCTTGTATCCCTACTATACATTTTACTCATTGAACCAATGGAAGCAGAACCATAGATCCCGTTTGAGTTGGGCTGTTCTATTTGAGCCCGTTTAAATAAATTACTCAAGTTCCCACCTTTTCCTAAGTTACCTTCAATTGTAGTTCTTGTGTGTATACAGTAAACCCTTGTTTTTCGCGGGGGTTATGTTCCAAAAAGAACCCGTGATAGGCAAAATCCGTGAAGTAGAAACCCTTTTTTTTTAACAATTATTATACAATTAAATTCTCTATTATACATTGAAAAGAAAGAACAAACCATTTTACAGGCTCAAGCATTTTTTTCACAAATAAAAGTACTTTAGAAAAGGTTTTTCAACAAATAACTTCTGTACTGTACTGTCAAATAATAATTTGAATCATCGATGTAAACAGAAGGCTTCAAATCGCGGAGATTAGCCCCGCCCACCGCGACCCGAGGGTAATTGGATTAAACGGGAGAAAATTTAAAATGATTATTAAAAAAATACAAAGTACGGTCGGACAAATAGTGACTCAGGTGTATTTCACTGCTCTTGAGCCGCTGCATCCTGACTCCGCTCTGCAGTGTTTTCTCCCTTTGAAACCCGTGGTGCAGCTGTGTTTGTTCAGGAGAAGAACATAGTGATTGACAGTTGTTGTTGTTGTCGCTCTTTTTTCCATGGGTTATATAGAAACTCGAAATTGCAAAATGATTTGCACGTATCTGTTGTAAATTTGGCAAGCTGTTTTACCTACGTATACATATTAAACTGCAACGTTATTGACGCACAGGTAGAGAAGTAGAGTGACTTTTTAGCCAATCAGAATGCAGAACACAATGCAAATCCGTGAAGTAGCGAAACCGTGAAAAGTAAACCGTGTTATAGCAAGGGATCACTGTATATAGAAATGCTGCACTTCTTTTTTCTTTATGTTACACTGTGTTTTTTTTCCAGACACATTGCACACCTCCTCTCCCCCGGTCACTGGAGGACACTTGGCCGAAATGATGTTCCGGTTTGATTTTTCATTGAATCAATCAGTTTTCCATTTGCTTGCCATCCTTTAACCAAAACTTTTTTTCCACACCCCCAGGGGCTGGCAAAGCAAGGGTGCTCAAACAACTGGGGTGTGTATTTCATAATAGTAAGACCATGGCTGTTCAAAAGCAAACCAATGATTAGAAATGACCAAGTTCATTAAATGTTCCCTTCACTTAAGATAAATATAATATAATAGTATTTATTATAAATGTTTAAGAGGTGGGGATGTCTAGGATCTATTTTTAGTGCAATTTGTATATTTTCATTTTCATTCTATTCCCTTTGTAGGGGAAGCTGACACGACGACTAGCAGTGGGACATGAAGGAATGTATTTAGCCTTCTTAGCTCACTGTTTTGTGCCATCTCCAGTATCTACTTTATAACTTTATTAAAATCAAGTTCCTTGGAGTAATTCTGGACGACAAAATAAACTGGAAACCACAAATAAAGCAGGTCAGAGCTAAACTTGCCAAAAGCATAGCAGTGTTGGGAAAAACGCGTCATACTCTCACTCACAAAGCCCGTTTACTAATATATTCATCCATAATACTACCATATTTACAGTACAGTGCAGAAGTTTGGGGAAATACTTATAAAACAAACCTACAGTGTTTATATATCTTACAAAAAAAGCTGTTCGAATTGTCCATGAAGTGGATTATGGGACACACACAAACGCTCTGTTTTTAAAGTCGGGTTTATTAAAATTATGGGATCTAGTGAAACTGAAAACAGCTCTCATCATGTACAAAGTCAGATACAACTTAGTTCCAATAAACTCATAGCAAATGTCCAAAGACAGAGACGGGAGTTACAATCTAAGAAAAAAACTGAATTTCAAAAAGCAGTGCATACGAACAACAAAAAAGAAAATGTGTCTATCTAATTGTGGTGTGGATTTATGGAATTGATTGGATAAAGGTTTAAAACAAACCAAAAGTACATGTATTCAAAAAAAATCCTACAAGAAGTCACTATTAGAACTGTATAAGGCCAGAAACAATTAGTTAAACAGAAAATGTCACTTTAGCACAGTTGCTAGCAGAATTGTACTGTGAATGTTTTGTAACTATCTGTGAATAGCAATACGCGTATTGAATACGTACATCATAAGGTTTTGTAAAAAGGGGTGGGAGCAGACAAGATTTTCTCTTCAACCCACTCCTTTTCAAGCACACTATTATTCTATGTCTTTTAAACCACTGTCTGTTGACTTTCTCATTTGTTTTGTGTTTGAAATAAACTAAACTGAAACTGAAACTGAATTTCCTTTTTTCTGTGCAGAAAGAAGAGGCTTTATTGCATGACACCATTCAGGCAGCCAAGGAAGATATTCCCTGCCTGATGTTCTGAAGATGGATGAAAGAGAACTCAAGGAAATTCTGAAGGATCTCCAGAACGGTTCCCTCAGGAGTGAAGATGCAGGAGAGTCATGTAACTGAGGGAGCCTTTCGTTTTTTCGTTTTAGTTTAGAAGCGACTGTGAAGCATTTTGTCCAGAAGTTATGGATGTTGGAAAATTATTGTATTTTGAGGAACAATAAATCATAGTGTTTTTTTCGTTTTTCTCTATATTTGTAATGCCGTATGACTGTAGCATTCAAATGCCTTTACAATGCGCAGGTGGGACCATGGTTAGATGTCTAGCATGGGGTTTAACTTTCCACGTTTAACTGACCTGACACTATACACTCCTTGAGATATGTGTGAACTGAGCTGAAATACTAACAGTTATTACATACACAATCTTAGTGGAACCAGGGTGTAATATATTATATATTTTATATTGTGATATAATTTTACATATAACAGTAAACCATTGATCAATAAATGACAGGTACATTTCACAAGTTAAACTTTGTTTTCAAGAGACAATTAATGTCACAGTCGGCAGCTTTTTTCACTCTGCTTTTCCTTTTTTCTGTAGCAATATATAAAAGGTACGGTTGCCATGCGTGTGGACAGTGTGTCATTTTGATTAGAATTTTTTTTATTTGAAATGGTTTATTTCAAGCAAATAGAAATAATACACAAAAACAATACAATCATCAGTTATACATTCATACAATAACTAATCAAACTTTGGATAATTAATCATATTAGTAAATATTGCTTGAAAGGGAGTGGAAGGAAGCGAACTTGTATAATCCCACCCCTGTTCTACTGTAACCATTTTATTACATGATTTATCAATATCCGGTTCCTAGCTTTTATCAGGCAGAATTAAGAATGTTGAAATATCAATAAAGCACATGACAAAGATGAATTACTTCAATTATTTTGTAAAACTATTAGAAATCAACATGGCAATGAAGTATCCAAAATATATGCAGATTATGTTACTTAAAAAAGTCATTGATATGATTAAAAAATAATACTATATCAGTAAAATAGACATAACACTGTTTCAGGAATTTTCATAGCAAAATTGCTAAAATTGATCAAGTATCAAAAGTTAAAAACATGTGCAAAATTATGTTACATTAGGAAAATATCATGAATCAATTTATCATTTTTTTTGGAGCAAGTGAAGTAAAACCATTAAAAGTCAATCAATGTTACCATTTTTAATAATTGATTAATCATTTGTTTTATTATTTTTTTGTATTTTTTTATGATAAAGTAATGCTGAGAAGAAAAATAAGAAGGCTCCATATTTTGTCGAATGACCAAGGCTGGCATTTCTTCTTTTGCACAGCCGTTCTTCTCGGTTTAAACAGAGTTTATAGTTCTCTTCACTGTTATATTTGCAGACATTAAATAGAGGTCCATATCCTTCTTCAGCTGATATCAGCGGCGCCTAAGAGTTGAGGTCAAGTTGTCTGCAGATCAGAGTTTTGGTGTTATTCAGGTCACTTCAGACTTATGGAGAAAATGATGAATCCAGGCGTCATATTTCTTGAAATTATATGACTCTTTGATTAATTACTTCATGTTGTTTCAGATGACCGTAATCGAGCACTTCTCAAAGTCTTTCATGGTGTTCACAACCAGAACCTTGGCCCGATCCAGTGGACCGAGGAGTTTGACGTAAATCCTGCAGCCTTTAACCCAAGTGTTCTCAATCTGCTTCCTGAGAAGCCGTGCATGTTTGTCGATTTCAGCATTCCTTCTGGACAGATGGTCGTTCAGATAAGCAGCAGATCCTTTCAGATTCTTCCTTTGATTTATCAGAGCTAGCTTGTGTTTTTGATTCACAAACCTAATGAGGATCGCTGGTTTATCCGTCTCCTTTCTCCTGGGGAGCAGGTGGCAGGTCTCGATGGTGTTGAGATCCAGGAAAATCCCTTTAGACGTGAGAAATGATTCCACTTGGCGTTCCAGAGACTCTGCACCGCAGTTCGTTTCAGAGCCGCTAGCAAAGCTAGCGCTATTAGCATTAGCAATGCTAACTCCAGCTGGATTTAGCTTCGCCCGAGGTTTGATCGGTACTTCAGTGAGAATGACATTATTCATCCTTACTTGTTCCACATCGTCCAGTCTTTTCTCCAGAATGTCGACCCAGTTATCTCGTTGATCGTTTTGAGCACGAAATCTTCGGAAGTCTTCCATCAGTTCCAAGATTGGAGTTAGCTTAGCTGTCACCTGTTCCATAAAGGGATACAAAGCAGCTTGGAGATCATCAAGAGACTTTTTAAGGTCTTCGTAGTCCTAGTTTTTCTTGGGGGCCATGGTCAGCTCTCTTTTTTGGAGAAAATCTACTTTTTAAGTCATTGAAGATAGTTGTATAGCCGCAGAGAGCCACACACGTGTGCTGCTGTAACCCGGAACCGGAAGGTTCATGAAATATTCAAAAAAAAATCATATTTGTAAGGCTAATGTAATGTAATGTTAGGCTTATAACAGTGGGGGGATGTTGTACTGTGTCCTTACGCCACACTCTAGTCGTCAGTAAGGTGCGTGTACTTTTCCCTTTCTGACCAAAGGTAAATGCTGCACACGTGGGGTATGCAGATTCCTTGCGTGCCCGTAGGATGTCTGTCTACTTTTCTAAATTCTAACAGTCACTGTGCTCTAAATCTTTGACACTAGCTGACCCAAACCCCCAGCTGTAAACAGACTGGTCATTGATTATGGCAACGTTCTGCCATGGTTGAAGAAAACCACAGAAAACTTCTCATTTTCAACAGAAAACACCACTTATGGACCCATTCACTTAAGGTTGCATTTGTTATTTTACTGATTTGACTTCATAAACCTGAACCTTTTCTACACTGTTGAAAATTCAATGCAAGTCAATGAAACGTATACAGAAATGAACTGACTTAGCACTTTAATGATATAAACGAAAAGCTTTCATTTAGAATAAAAAAAACGCGTCACTTTCTTGTGCACCCATATCATGCTCACATAAGTTTTGATTACACATTAAATACTGTATACGCTAAATTCATTCAATAATAAAGGATTTGTCTTGTTCCTTCCTCTCTGGTGGGTTATTTGTGGTCAACTGACTGCAAAGCATGAGCTAAGGTAGGCTGACGGGTAGCCGACAGTAGCAATAGTTAAAACGACGTTTTAATTTGATCTTTTGTTACTGCAGAAAAGGTCAGCCGCCAGTTAGCCTACTTTAGCTCTGAGTTAGGTTAGCTGTTTTTGCTATGGTATCCTCCTAATATCAACCAATTTTGACATACATGCAACTTTCTTTGCACCTAATGAACAGAGTGCCATGCCTGCTGCCACTTTCAGGCTGTTTTTTTACCACTTCTGGGTCTGAAAGTATCTGCTGATGCGTTGTTTACACTATCAGCTGTTGATGCCTCGCACCTACAAAATGCGGTCAGAGATCAAAGTTTTATCATCTTACTTATTTAATATTTCAACAGAGTTATGGTAACAAGAAAATATCACCATTATGAGATCAAAAATGTTCTAAAAAGTTCTTTTAGTTTAATAAAGAAACCTTAGTAGCATTCTGTTTCCTGACTGGATATATAAGCTTGTGGCCCTGTGACTTATTTTTGACAGTGAAATGTGCTAAATGTGCTAAATGTCAAGAAAAATCAGCCTTCTGTAAATGGGCTCAGATTCAGAATCAAAAGATGAAGAGATCCAACCTGCCATACAGAGGTACAGAGCAGAGCCCACCATTAAATTGGAGGACTGCCCCTTGGTGGGCACCTCATTCAGGAGCCCATGAGAAGCTGGCCTCACTAGCTCACAAATATCTAGCCACTCCTTCAAACACTGTTCCCTGCAGTTGCAGGTCACATTGTGAACAAGAAAAGGTCAGCTTTATTTTAGGAAAATGTGAAAAAGTTAGTTTCCCTCAGCAACTGGCTGAAAGATGATAAAGCTCAGTAGATTTGAAAGACCAGTTTCAGTGCAACATGTTATAGTAGTTAGGAACTGGATTTTTGAGCAACTGGATTAAAGAATGGAGGAAAAGGTAAAGGATTGTTCTTTGTTCTGATTTAAAAGTTTTATTGAATTTTTTTTTTCATAAAAATGCGACAGATGACTCAAATTGTGCAAAAATGTGGTAGGCCACTGCTTTTCTAATCAATGTATACTGTAAATTGTACATCCCGGTTAAGAGGAATGCCAAAGATGAAGCGATGGGACATTGTAAAAACAAATATTATGGTGTGTAGTATGTTTCATCTTGATTTAAAGCACCATTATTTGGCTGTGTTAATAAACGGACATAGTATAAAAATTATGTATCTGTGTCCTGTTTTTTATTTTTTGGTATGCATTTCAGAAAAAAAATGGTTAGAATTCAGGTATAATTGCAAATAGTGATCAATCCTGATTAATCCACTGAAAATTCTGATTAATTTGATAAGAAATTTTAACCATTTGACAGCCCTACTTTTGTCATTTGCCTATCATTTGTTGTACTTATACATCATGTCCTGCTTTCCTAACAGCTTTGACAAAGACTTCTTTGTTGGACCTTTGTCATCTTACACCATCAAAAAATAGGCCCTTATGTTTGGAGGAATGTTCTTCCTCCTGAAAATAATACCAAACTGCTGCACTGCCATAGGGATCATTTATGACAGCTCCCTCATAAAACACTGTTTTTAAAGCACTCCATGTAAGGCATGATTTTGTTTTCAAAGTGTGAGGAAATGGTCAGCTAATAAAAGCGTAAATGACAGCCTACATTTAGTTGGCGCTTGCCAATTTGGAAAACCTTTTAGTGTTTTAGAAGCAAATCGTTTTGTGAAATGCAGAATGAAAGACATTTAAAAAAAATTGTGTTTGCTTAAGAAACGTCGAGCTAAATATCAACAACAGCCTGACAACAACATTGAATCTAGTTTTTCTCAGGACCTTTTATGCCCAAGTTTGGGTAACATAAAGGCTTCATGGTAAATAGAAGCCCATGTATGACTTTTAAAGTTAACGGAACATATTTCCCAAACTGAGCAGAATCTATTGAACGTTTTGTAACAATCTTAATAGTTTCATTGTGTCATGAAGATCATTGGTCACAACAGATCACATACCTTCACACACATACATATACACACACACACGTGTATATATATACAGTAAACCCTTGTTTTTCGCGGGGGTTACGTTCCAAAAAGAACCCGTGATAGGCAAAATCCGTGAAGTAGAAACCTTTTTTTTTTAACAATTATTATACAATTAAATTCTCTATTATACATTGAAAAGAAAGAACAAACCTTTTTACAGGCTCAAGCATTTGTTTCAAAAATAAAAGTACTTTAGAAAAGGGTTTTCAACAAATATCTTCTGTACTGTACTGTCAAATAATAACTTTAATCATCAATGTGAACAGAAGGCTTCAAATTGCGGAGATTAGCCCCGCCCACCACGACCCGAGTAATTGGATTAAACAGGAGAAAATTTAAAATGATTTTAAAAAAAATACAAAGTACGGTCAGACAAATAGTGACTCAGGTGTATTTCACTGCTCTTGAGCCGCTGCATCCTGACTCTGCTCTGCAGTGTTTTCTCCCTTTGAAGCCCGCGGTGCAGCTGTTTGTTCGGGAGAAGAACATAGTGATTGACAGTTTTTGTTGTTGTCGCTCTTTTTTCCATGGGTTATAGAGATACTCGAAATTGCAAGATGATTTGCACGTATCTGTTGTAAATTTGGCAAGCTGTTCTACCTACGTGTACCTATTAAACTGCAACGTTATTGACGCACAGGTAGAGAAGTGGAGTGACTTTTTAGCCAATCAGAATGCAGAACACAATGCAAATCTGTGAAGTAGCGAAACCGTGAAAAGTAAACCGTGTTATGGCAAGGGATCACCCTTTTTGTATATATATATATATATATATATAATATATATATATATATATATATATATGCAAATATTATGTATTTGAACATTTGAACATCACTTTTAGAACATAAAAGTGCTAATACCAAAAAGTGCTAATAACAAAAGTGTTGAATAGACCCTCACACAACTGTGTGTGAGGCTTTGAGGAACCCAAGTTGTCAGGATACGAGGTGGACACAAAATGCAGGATGAAAGATCTTCCAATGAAAACTCTAATTTAATTGTTAATTCACTCTTAAGCCAAAGGATTAATGTAACTCTGTGAACAGCACAAAAACAATCTGGCAACAAGTGCAGGGGGAGACGCAGAGTATAAACATGAGGATTGATTAAACAATTACAAACAGGTGCGCACATCAGGGAGGGCAGGTTAACACACTGAGGGAAGGTCAAGAAAACTGAAATGAGAAGACATGTGAGATACAGGAAGTAACAAAATAAAAGCTGAAACAAAACCCACTCTCACCCTGGCTCCAATACCTCACACAAGTGTCTGTTTGTCTCTGTCTGTAGCTGCCACTGTCTGTCCATCCAACCATTAGACATTAGGCCACTTCTTCATGGTACTTGACAAAGCAGTTACGCTCACTGTTCATGCAGAGATGCACCTTGCAGACCCTGCAGACCACATTTGACCTCATAATGTTGCCTTTCCTGCTGCAGTGCTCACAGGTCTGGCGTTCGCCATGTACAGGGGCATGGAAGAGGGACATATCAAACCGCACAGCCAAATTTGGAGTATGGCGGCGGTGTCCCCGGGCAGGCTTAGGGACATCAGTACTGGAGGTCAGGCTTTCAACAAAGGAAGTTGAGCTTCTTCTGGAGCTAGGCGGGGCTGGCATCTGGTTGCTGGCATCCCTAAACACCTGGAGTCTGAAATCTTTCAGAGGTTGGCATTTCACACCAAGGGCCTTGCAGTCCCTCTTGTACACCACCCAGGCATTTGCGAGGCTGACATCAATGATGTACGCAAACAGTCGCAGGTACCACCTCTTTGACTTCATAAGGGGTGCGGTAGAGGTTTACCAGCATGTCACTCTTATCAATGCCCCCCATGTTGGCATTATAACTCCTGATGACAGCTGGACAGCTCACAGGCTCCCTCTTTTTAGTCTCACTGCAGTATCTGATGACTGTGGACATTGGTCCCACCCCCATGTCAGTTGACAGAAGAGTGACCGTTTTGTTGTCCTTCTACCTGACGGCCAGTATCCCATCATCACTGGTGACGTAGTCACAGGGACCACGAGGCACAGCCTTTTTCTCCATCTCCTTGATTGTCCTGAGTGGAGGCTTTCCAATTCTGTTCTCCCTGGCTGTCCCTGTGTACCTACAGTTGTGGTCTCGGAGGTATCGCACTAGCTCCAGGCTAGTGAAAAAGTTATCAGCATAGATGGCTGTGGTGGTGGGGAAGGACATGGTACTGACAAGGACAGAGACAATCTGGCTGGTGGCACCCAAGCCTTCTTGTTCAGGTTTGAGGGGAACATCATGGGGCTCCAGGGTAGTCTTGCCCTGGTATAGCACCATGTCATGGATGAAGCCATCCTCAGATGCCCTGGCAAATAACTTGAAACCCCATTTACTTTTGATATATTGCCTCAGGTTGCCAGCTTTCTTCCCTTTGTAGGCAACCATCACCTCATCCATAGACTGTTTGGGGATCTGTGACTCACGTCTAAAGGCAGTATTTATGAAGCTGAACAGTGGTCGGATTTTGAAGAAGCGGTCACTGGTACCATAGATCATGGTGTTGTCGTTTAAGTGGATAACCCTTTTCAGCAGCCTGAACCTCTTTGAAGACATCAGGTTGGCAACTTGGGGAACCCTGGTCTCTCTGGCCCAGTAATCATCGACAGATGGGAGCTCCACAATCCCCATATAGATGAGGATGGTGACAAAGGTAAGTATTTCATTCTCATTGGTGGTAAAAGTGATGTTGATGTCCTTCTGAGCAGCATATAAGTTGTTTTGGTACGTGATATGCCTGATGATTTGGTCATCAAAGTACCTTGTAAAATACTGAAAAGGGAGGTCAATGCAGTCAGGGGTGGAGTGCTGGTATTCAGGCAGGGCTCTGTTCTTCAGGTCAGCTTTGTGCAAGGTGGTTGGCCTGACTGCTGACTTACTGGGTTTGCTGAGCCTCTTGGCTTGTGGTGCTGGCTGCTCATTATCATCATCATTGTCCTCACTGTAACTGTCACTGCCACTGTCCTGGTGCACCTCCACTGCAGGCTGCAAGCGTTTCCTTTTGGTGGAGGGGCCCATGTCACTTGGGCCTGTGTAGCAACTGTGTCACACACACACAAAAAAAAAAGAGAAAGCACTAAATGGGCTAATGACCAGAAGACTGAAATTCGACTCTCGGAGGGAATGGCAGGAAACTGAAGTTGTTGTTTGCTGTGGGGCAATTTATTTACAGTGATAGTCAATAATGAAGAGAAACAATGAATGGCCATTCAGATATATACACAAAAGTACTTCAGAAGGGTTTCACATTTACAAAGGCATGACTGTTGTAGCATGTCCTCGAGTCCGGCAACTTTTAGTTGCACCATAGAAACAAAAACACAAAGAAAAACCAACTCGCCCACAGTTCAGAGGAAGGTAAGTGCACTGGGAAGCGTGAATTCAGTTTGAATATAGTTCATTAAAGCGATGGTGTGGGCATAAGCTGGGTCAGAGGTCTTTGTTTTCAACTGGGCTACTAGGAGCCCCCTACCGGCTTGGTGGGAAGATGCGGCTTGTCTGATGGTTCAGGTTCCAGGGTCTAGCTCGCCATCATGGACCTGGCCTGGGTAACGGGACCAGAGTCTCAATTAAATCTATGTTTTCTTCACATCAACAAGCAGGGAAAAAAAACATTCCCTTGCCAGTTAACAAAATCCAGTGTGCACACAATTCATAAAAATATAGTACATATTGCACTACATTCAATTCCAAACATTAAATGAGCAATAGTAAATACATCACTAATTCAACACATTCTTTACATATGGGTACGTACCCCTTTTCAGGTTTGGGTGAAACAGGCAGAAAGCTTGATGAGAAGCCATGCTAATAGCTTCCATGTTAATGAGTGACAGTGGCTAAGCTACATTAGCATAACAAACTATTGACTCACCAATTTCCGCCAAAAATCACTTCCAAATGCTCTTTGTTTTGAACTGGATAGAGGGCCCCTGTGACATACCATGCATCACAATGAACATCCAGTGAAAATAGAGCAGTAAAGTAGGAAACTAACTTAAATCATACCTGTGCCTTGTCTCATCTGGCCTCCCAATGCATCTAACACTGCTGACTTCCTGTACCCTTATATGCGTTCGTGATTGGCTGCGCCGTGTCACGTGATGCTGTGACGTCACGGAATGAACGGTCGTGATTGGCCGACCGCCCCATGTGACCAAATGACGTCACCGCCGCGGGAAATACAGAGTGACCAGGAAGGAGAAAAATACAGGGGCAAGAAAGGCAAAACAAAGCCAGTAGAGATCACCTGGGTTACACCTGGAATGTCCTGGTTGTGGGTGGGTGGGACGAAGTCAGGGTCTGAAACATCATCATCTTCATCCTCATCCTCGTTAATGTCAGGGTGGACTGGCACAACAGCAGTCTCCCTCTTCTTGGCATAAAAGATTGATGGAAGCTAAAGATTAAACACATACAATAAAAAACTGTCATAACATCAGAAACTGACAATAATAACCATTATTCACTATTCAGAAACTAAAAACAATGTTTAAATTATCTCTGAATCACTGTATAGTGATATAAAACATTTGGCAACATTAAAACATAATATGCTAAGTTGTATTTCTTTA
>JAUDJI010000872.1:0-12307 GCA_037389245.1 Oryzias sinensis | reverse complement strand
GAACAAGAACACAAGATGAACGGATGACCATAGGACCAAAGCTACAGCAAATGTCAGGTGGCCCAATCATTGACAAATCATATTCAACCAAAATTTGAATAAACGACATGCTGCACAAAAGCTAGAGATGACATAATGGGGAGAGACAAGCATCAATGAACCACCCAGATCCATAGAAGAAAAATAAATCCGGACGGGTGGAGGACTATACATTATAGACAACGTGGAAACCCAGATTTGAAAATAAAGTTTTTTCCACAGAGATTCAGAAGACCAGGGATACAGAGGAAAGTTGGCCACCAAGAAATCATCAATAACATGCAAAATGAAGGGCACCCATCGCCTACAAATATCCAGTACAGGGCGATAAAGTCGATTTTATGAGGACTGCCACGACAACGGAAAGGTAAACCGGCAAACACCTCGAGCGCCAACTGAAGGCCAAGAGACGCCACTGAGAGGCATAGAGGCAGAACAGTGAGACCATCAGTGACAGTCATCCTCAGCCTTATATCGCGTTCGGAGGAAAATCGTGGAGACAGCATGGGGAGCTGAAGAAAATGTATACCAATCCTGAAGGCGCATGGGGAACCAGGCCACTGATGCCCAGAAGATTAACTGCGAGGCGCTAGCAGGTCCAGATCAAGACACGTCAACCTGAACACTTCCCAGGGGCCACCCTCAGTGGCGGCTTTGAAAACGATGCCCCCGAAGAATCCATCACATAGCCCCCACAAACCTCCAACCAAACTAGAGAGAGAATAACAAATTAACTGTCCAGCCGAGAAAACAAGGCCGCGACGAGAACGACACACTCACTAATGCGGCCGACGCAAGTCCCTGAAGCCAGGGCAGGACCCACTGGGGTACACAGAGCAAAAAAAAAAAACAGGCGAAGCAGAACCAGATGCAGAATGTGCGGGGGCAATGAACGAGGATCGCTGAGTGAATAAAATGAGCCATAGACGCTGCATAAGAGAGACCAATCATAGGGAAAATGTCCACAGAGCAGAGACGGGTCCAAGAGACACTGATTCACATTCTGACTAGCCAGCAGCTACAACAACGAAGAAAACAAACAGAAGAACCGCCATAATAATAAAGCCAGCATCAAATTAAAGATAAGATTTACACACAGCTCCCAAAGAACAAAACAGCAACAGAAAACAAATGCTAAAAGCCACGATAAATTCAGCCAGTATGAGAAACCTGTCCAAACGAGGACTGCCAGCCTTCACAACCACAGAAAAGACCCCACAACCCCTGAAACAATAACCAGATGACGCAGAACTACGCAGCAGAAAAGGAATCAGAAGTGCATCATGAAGGACCATGAGGCAAAACTACAATTCCCAGGGTCCTTAGGGGCGTGACGTCACTGAAGTAAACAGGAAGTGGGACGCAGCCATAGAAAACTACACGGGAAACGTACCGCATGCCGCTCACCGTGGATAATTGGGGTGACCACGGCAGACGAGAAGACCCGGACTACTCCTGATCGGGGGGCACGGACATCCCGAACATCGCGGAAAGCACACCCCTTGCAGATGCACGCGACCGCGGCGAAACGAACGCGCTGTGCGCCGTCAGCCGCCCGCGGATCGGAGGAGAAATTAAGGAGAGCAGACGCAGCGAAACGAAAACCCCACATCAGAAAAATGGGGATCATCCATCCGAAGGACGGGGGAACACAGCAAGACGCCGAAAGAGATGGAGACCCGCGGGCTCGGAGACCGGCGAAGAATGAGCGCTGAAGGTAAGAAAGAATGAACAACTGCGCACCTGGCTTAAATAGGACGCTGAGCAGGTGAGTTAATTAACTGAACCGCCCTAGGGTATTTACCTGAAAAACACTGCAGCGAGTATCTGCCCGAAATACGATAAATCGTCATTTATTGAAAAACATAACATTATCAATGAAAACCAATATGGTTTTAGAGAAAATAGATCCACCTCATTGGCTATCATTGATGCTGTGGAGGAAATCACAAATGCTCTGGACAAAAAGAAACATGCCGCTGGAATTTTAATTGACTTAAAAAAAACATTTGATACTCTCAATCATGACATCCTACTTGACAAACTGGAAGTGGGATAAGAGGACTAGCGCTAACTTGGGTCAAAAGCTATTTAACGGGAAGAAAACAATTTGTCAAGATTGATGAATATACATCAGAAACCAAAGAGATCAGTTGTGGTGTCCCACAAGGATCAATTCTGGGCCTGCTGCTATTCAATATTTACATAAATGATATATTCAATGTTTCAAAGCATATGAAACTCATATTATTTGCTGATGACACAAATATATTCTATTCTACAGACAATCAAAGGGAACTTATAAAGGTGGTGAACACAGAGTTAAATAATATAAAACTATGGATGGATTACAACAAATTATCTTTGAACCTAGATAAAACCAAAGTGATGTTTTTTGAAACTACAAAGCAAATAAAGAGCTCTCAATTGAAATCAATTATGTCTTAACCCTTGTGCTGTCTTAGACGACCCCCCCCTTACATTGACGTGTTCTCCCTACCATGACAAAGGTGGATAAAGGTGGAAAGATTTCATGTAATCCATGGACACCAGTGAAGATCACAAATCATGGAAGAAAAACGTTCAGAGCACTGTCTAGTGGGTCTAGATGACCCAACTCCCAACGTTAAAGTGCCTAGGATAGAACAAGGGTTACTCGAAAGTGTTACAGAAATCAAATTCTTAGGGGTTTTTATCGATGACAAACTAAGTTGGAAGCCTCACATCAGACACATACAAACTAAAGTCTCCAAAAGTATTTCAATCGTAAATAAATCTAAACATATATTAGAATACAACAGTAGATATTTATTGTACTGCTCCTTAATATTACCATATTTCACCTACTGTATAGAAATTTGGGGGAATAATTACAAGAGTTCACTACATCCTCTCTGCTTACTTCAAAAACGAGTCGTCAGAATTGTCCATAAAGCCGGATATCTTGATCATACAAACAATCTATTTTATCAATTTAGACTTCTAAAACTGCATGACGTTGTTGATTTTTACACTGCGCAACTTTTATACAGAGCCAGTGGGAAATCGTTACCGTTCAATATCCAAAAACAGTTCTTAGAAAATGAAGGAGGCTACAGACTGAGGGGATGAAGGAACTTCAAGTTCAAACTGATAAGAACCACAAAGAAAAGTTTCTGTGTCGGTGTGTGGCACTAAACTTTGGAACGGTTTAAGTAATGAGCTCAAACAATGTTCAAATATTCAAATATTCAAGAAAATGTATAAAGAAACTCTTATTTCAGGATATGAAGATAAGAGGATTTAAGGATCAATTCAATTCAATTCAATTTTATTTGTATAGCCCAAAATCACAACAACAGTCGTCTCGATGGGCTTCGAAGTAAAACATGAACTCAAAAGGATCATGAATACAAAGAGTTCAATAGGAAAATACAAAAATGAACTAACAAACTGACTAAGCTATACTGGCATCCCTGCCCTTAGACCCCCCTTCTCTGTGAGGAAAATCTCCCAAAAAAAACGGATTCCGGAAAAAACGAAGAAACCTCAGGGGTGTCCACATGAAGGAGGGATCCTCCCCCAGGACGGACAGGCGATGTACCAGAACTCTTAGAGAAGAATTAACTTATCTAAATCTACAACTACATATTTAAAGTCCAGCAGACGAGCTTCATCCAGTCGTGGTTGTGGGGACAGTCAAAGGCGCGAGTCGAGCTGGAGACAGGAGCCACAGCCAGGAGCAGGAGCAGAGACGAGGTACTCGGTCAGGTACAGAGCAGAGACAAGCCAGAGATGAGCCAGAGACAGGAACCACAGCCAGGTGTAGGAGCGGGAGCAAAGGCGAGGTACACGGTCAGGAACAGGAGCACGGATGAGCCAACTGGAGTCTGGAAGCACTCCCACTCCCCAGGAGGGGAGAGGAAAAGAGGGCCAATACATGAATCGCACTGTACCAGACAGAGGCATGGAGAACTAAATGATGAATGATGATCAGGAATGGAGGAGAGGAAGGGTAGAAGTAGATGAGAAAAGAGGACAGAACCCCAGTGCACCATAGTTACCCCAGCTTCAACTTCTAGCAGCCTTTTAAAAGAAATAGTTAAGTTTAATTTAAACAACTTAACATTAAGTTAAATAATCTCTGAATACTAACTAGTCTGGCAATAAGCGTGTCCAAAGAGGAATGTTTTCAGTCTAACTTTGAATGTAGAAACTGAGTCGGCCTCTCTTCCATGAGCTGGGAGTTTATTCCATAAGACAGGGGCTTGGTGGCTAAACGCTCTACCTCCAACCGTACTTTTACTAATTCTAGGAACCACAAGCAGTCCTGCATTTAGTGAGTGAAGTGTTCTGATTGGATGGTAAGGGACTATGAGGTCCTTAATATAGGACGGGGCCATTCCATGTAAGGCCTTATAGGTTAACAGGAGGATCTTGAACTTGATTCTGGAATCAACTGGGATCCAGTGAAGTGAAACTAACACAGGAGTGATGTGATCTCTTCTGCTGGTTCCAGCTAACAATCTAGCTGCTGCGTTCTGAACAAGCTGGAGACTTCTTAAGGAACTCTTAGGACACGCTGCTAACAAGGAGTTACAGTAATCCAGCCTCCACGTAACAAATGCATGGATGAGTTTTTCAGCATCACTCTTAGAAAGTATATTTCTGATCTTAGCAATATTCCGCAGATGAAAAAAGGCAGTTCTACACGCCTGAGATATGTGAGCCTTAAATGATAAATCCTGGTCAAATAAAACCCGATCAACAGGTGTTTGAATAATTCCACATCCATGTGAGAACTTGATTGTGGTGAAATAATCAAAGCTCTTTTAATTGCAACCAATGAGTGTTACATTGTAATGTGCAATAACGATTACTGAAAGGTTTAAATTACAATCAATAACTATTGATTTTATTTACTTGATCTGCAATGTGTAGCAATAATTTCTGGTTTAATGTTATCATGTGTTCTAATGATAATCAATGATTATTACATATTGGTACAGTTACTGTTTACTGAAATCAATGGTATCCCACAATTCATTGCACTGCCTTACATTATGACATCATGACTCATTGACAGCTTCACCCCAAAGTTACACAAATTTGATTTGATTTGAAATGGTTTATTTCAAGCAATCAAATAGAAGTAATACACAAAAGCAATATAATCATCAGTTATACATTCATACAGTAACTAATCAAACTTAGGATAATTAGACATAATTAATAAATATTTCTTGAAAGGGAGTGGAAGGAAGCGAACTTATATAATCCCACCCCGTTATACTATAACCATTTTATTACATGATTTATCAATATCCGGTTCCTAGGTCTTATCAGACAGAATTAAGAATCATAAGGTATCGATAAAGCACATGACAAAGATGAATTACTTAAGTACTACGTCAAAAATAACTATTTTAGAAATCAACATGGCAAATGCAGCATCTGAAATATATGCAGATTATGTTACTTTTAAAAGTCATTCATATGCTTTAAAACATAATACTATATCAGTAAAATAGACACAACACTGTTTCAGGAATTTTCATAGCAAAACTTCATCAAGTATCAAAAGTTAAAAACATGTGCAAAATTATGCTACATTAGGAAACATTTTTGAATCATTTTATCAATTTTTGGAGCTAGTGAAGTAATATCATCAAAAGTCAATCAATTTAACAATTTTCAAAAGTGATTTATCATTTGTTTTGCTTTTTTTTATAATTTTTTTTTGTATTTTTTTTTTTATTAAAGTAATGCTGTAGGGGAAAAATAAAAAGGGTCCATAACTGTCGATTGTCCAAGGTTGGCATTTCTTCTTTTACTGATAACAGCCGATCTTCTGGGTTCAAACAGTTAACAGTTCTCTTCGATGTTATGTCTGCAGACATTAGATTCAGGTCCATATCCTTCTTCAGCTGATATCAGCAGCGGTGAAATTTGAGGTCAAGTTGTCTGCAGGTCAGAACTTTGCTGTTATTCAGGTGACGTCAGACATACAGAGAAAGTGATGATTCCAGGTGTCATATTTCTTGAAATGATTTGGCTCTTTGGTTTATTACTCCACGTTGTTTCAGACAACCGTAATCAAGCACTTCTCAAAGTCCTTCATGGTGTTCACGACCAGAACCTTGGCCCGGTCCTCTGGACCGAGTGGTTTGACATAAATCCTGCAGCCTTTAACCCAAGTGTTCTCAATCTGCTTACGCTTCCTGAGGAGCCGTGCATGTTTTGAGATTTCAGCATTCCTTCTGGTCAGATGGTCGTTCAGATAAGCAGCAGATCCTCTGAGATTTTTGCGTTGATTCATCAGAGCTAGCTTGTGTTTGTGATTCACAAACCTGATGAGGATCGCTGGTTTATCCGTCTCCTTTCTCCTGGGGAGCAGGTGGCAGGTCTCGATGGTATTGAGATCCAGGGAAATCCCTTTAGATGTGAGAAATGAATGTATTTGCTGTTCCAGAGACTCTGCACCGAGCTCTGCATTAGCACTGCTAGCTACGCTAGCGCTAGCATTAGCAGTGCTAGCTCCAGCTGCATTCAGCTTCGCTCGAGGCTTGAATGGTACTCCAGTGAGAATGACATTATTCATCCTTATTTGCTGTTCCACATCGTCCAGTCTTTTCTCCAGAATCTCGACCCGGTTTTCTCGCTGCTCGTTTTGAGCCCGAAATCTTCGGAACTCTTCCATCATATCCCAGAGTGGCGTTAGCTTAGCCGACACTTGATCCATAAAACTTTTCAGCGTTTCTTGAATAATGTCAAGAGTCTTTTTGAGGTCTTCATATTCCTGGGGTTTCTTCGGGGGCATGGTCAGCTCTCTTTTTGGAGAAAATCAACTTTTAAAGTAATTTGAAGATAGTTGTATTCGCAGAGAGGCACGCCACGCGTCCTGCTGTATTCAAATGTAACTTAATTGAAAGTAACGTTGATTGAAAGTAAAATAACTGTCAGACAACTACGTGTTATTCTTAAGTTCAATGAACTCAAAAATATGATTTCTTTTCACCAAACTAAATAGTGAAGTTAGATCAAGTGAAAACGTTTATCTTTCCAACTACAGCCCAGATACTCTTTTTAGAGTGTTCCACCTGAAGTCCTTCTGGATCAGAGTTCACTGGAAACTCAGAAGATGTGGACTAAACTTTGAAGACATTTTTATGGAGACATCACTGTTCTGATCTAGACCCACTAGACCAGGGGTGGGTAAACTACGGCCCATGGACTGGATCCAGCCCGCCTCCATGTTTGGTCCACTGAACAATATCAGAGACCCGTTTTATATATTTTTTTATCTGGCCACATGATCAAGACGTGACATGTTCTTCCCCCTTCTGCAGTCTGAGCTTCAACCTGAAACTGTGTCAAAAATAACAGAGGACAGTCTTCTCTTTATACATTCCGTCAATCTTTCCCGGTTTAGATCATTATTTCAGAGCCATTATGCTGCTTTTTTAAACACCCTGTTCTGTGTCCTGATTGGCTGGAGACCTGTCAATCAATCTCCTCAGTCCGTGTCGTGTCTCCTGTACAGAAATGCTGAGCCCTTCAGATCATAAATCTATGATCAGATATTTGTTTTTCATTCTGAGATCCTGGACTTAATTTCTATGAAGGTTTAAGAATTTAAACCAGAGAAAAGGTGAAAATGTTCATGTCTGTCTGATAAAAGTGGATTTATGCAGTGAGGAGATTTACTGCCGTAAGATAAATGTCTGGAACCAGACTCCGTGGATTTCACTCATCACTGTTATTTTAGAACATAACTCCTGCAATTATCAAGGGAACTCTGTTCTGGTGAAATGGTAACACAGATGTATGATTAGCTGCAGCAGAAGACATAGAAATGAGCTTTCTCATGATTACTAGATGACAAACAGACGTGGAGGACACAGTATATTTTTTACTGACTTTTTGTCTTTGAAAATCACAGAGAGAGTTATTTGGTCATATTTTATTTCATAAATAGTGTTATTTATTTTATTAAAGGATCATGAATTAATAAAACATCATTATAGAATCGTGAATTAATAAAACATTATTATAGAATCATGAATTAATTAATAATATAATTAATATTATAGGCCTTTACAATAAAAGAAAAAGATCAAAGAAGTTTAAAGAAACAGAGTTATTGTGGCCTCACTAGAAACAGTTTGGGGACCCCACTCCAGCATCCATATGGTGTTTGAAGATCTGTTGTTTTAATTCTTACGTTCATTCCAACAACACATGAACGCAGCATTTTTATAAAGCTTTACACGAGGCGCAATTGGTTCCAAAATGAAAACAAAAGCTTGAACCTAAAAATTCTAGAATATTCTGTTCTAGAATATAATTTTCAGTCCAATTATTTTCATCCAGATTTCATGTTATTTAATGAATGGTGCTGCTGTGGAAAGGGTGAGCTGCACCAAGTTCCTGGGGGGGCACATCTCCGACGACTTGTCTTGGAACCACAACACTTCATCACTGGCCAAGAAATCCCAACAACGTCTGTACTTCCTCCCCAAACTGAAGAGGGCCAGAGCTCCTCCCCCCATCATGCAGACCTTCTACAGGGGGGCCATGGAGAGCATCCTGACCAGCTGCATCACCATGTGGTACACTGTAAGAAAAAAACAGTTGTTTTTACAGGAAAACCCTGGCAGCTGTGGTTACCAGGGAATTCCTGTAAAAATTACAGCAGCACTGTAGATTCATTCATTCATTTACCAAGGCTGTGTCCCACCAAGGTGGGGTAGCCTAGACAAGGCACACAATTTTAGCTCCCTCTGTCTCTTCCCCAAACCCTCCTCCTTCAGTGTGTGTGTGTGTGTGTGTATGTGCGTGTGACTGGTCTGAGGCCTGGTCTAAGCCACACCACACTGCACCAGGGTCAGCTGCACACTCCAGCGTGGGCACCTCCACAGCAGGGCCTCAGCCAAGGCTGGTTTCCCCTTGCCGCTTCATCCCAAGACCAGACCTCTACCACACCCATCCATTCATTCATACACAAGCTCTCTCCACCCATCCCTGTCCTGAGCAGCCTCTCTCCCCTGCACCACAGTCATCCCTCTTGCATTCAACGCTCTCCTTACCCCCTCTGTCCATCCCATTCGCGGTCTTCCTCTCATTCTCACTCCACTCACATCAGATTCATTTACCATTTTCACCAAACGCTCCCTTCCCATTCTTTCAACATGTCCAAACCATCCCAGTGCCTTTTGCTCTGCTCTATCAGCCAACTCTCGCATCACACCAGTTCTCTCTCGGATAACTTCATTTCTCACACGATCCATACGCGTCACACCACACATACTCCTCAAACATCTCATCTCAACTACATTCAGCTTCCTCTTTTCCGCCACTTTCAGACTCCACGTTTCAGCCCCATATAACGGTGCAGGCCCCACCACACCCTCATACAATCTCCTTTTTGCATCTTTTCCCAGTGACCTACATTCAAACACTCTCTTCATTCCCCCCCATATCTTTCGTACTTCATTCATTCTAAACTCTACCTCTCCCCCTATTCCACCATCCACACAGACACATGACCCCAAATACTGAAAACACTCTACCTCTTCCAACAACTCCCCATTTAATGCCACATTCAATCTACGTTCACCCTTTACCCTCGTACACCTCATCACCTTACTCTTTTCCACATTCACTCTCAACTTCCTTCTGTTGCACACCCTTCCAAACTCCTCAACCAGACGTGCCAAGCTCTCTTCTGAGTCAGCCATTAGTGCAGTATCATCTGCAAACAGCAACTGATTCACACTCTATTCGCTGCCGTCAGTCTTCATCATGCTCACACCCGTACCCGACACCCTTTCATTCACCTCTTTTACCACACCATCCATATACACGTTAAACAACCACGGAGACATCACGCATCCCTGACGCAGACCAACCCTCACAGGAAACCACTCACTCATGCTATTTCCTACTCTCACACACGCTCTACTGTTTCTATAAAAACTCTTCACACCTTCCAACAAACTACCATCAATACCATACATACTCAGCACAACCCACAACGCCTCTCTATCAATCCTATCACTGTAGATAGGTTTCCTGTAAATTGATTTACGGTGAATGAAATCACGGCTGAATCACGTTAAAAACTTGTTAAATCTACAAAAAAAACTGTTAATTTATATCCAAACAGTGTGTTTTTTACATGGAATAGTTGCTTTTTGAGGATGAATAGATTATACAATTAACAAGGAAATGAAGTAATTTTAACTGGTAAAACAGTAAAACTTTGTATTTTAAATGGAAATGTTTTGTATATCATACATATAATCTATTCATAATATGCTGTATTTTTATGTTTTAATAAAAAAGTTATTGTGGTAAATCTCAAAAACAACTTGAGAAAAGACAATAAACCAAAGTATCACTTGAGAAATTTATTGAACAGAAATTACAGGTGAGATCTACAAGCGAGCCCTTTAATGTTTAAGGATTTTTTTTGCATTAAGATGGTTCTAATTGAATCAATGCAAGATAATTTTCATACCATATTGTGAAACATTCACGCTAAATAACAAAACAAGCAGGTGACGAACTTGCTGGTAGAAAAACATTTTAAGACTTAAAGAAAAAGTGCCTTAAAGACAATACAGTACCTCTTTTGAAAGTAACAGAAAATTAGTGCACTTAATTTAAAAAAAAGGGCCTTATTTAAAATAATCCACATTGTGCATTTAGACAAATAAAAAATCAGTACCTCTTCTCATACTAACAGAAAATTAGTGCACTTAATATAAAATAGGGCCTTATTTAACATAATCCACATTGTCCATTTAGACCGAAAAAAAAAAGAAGTACCTCTTCTCAAACAAACTTCGAATTCAGAGTCCATCTTCAGGCTTAACGCCACTCGTAATCAGAGAGTTCCTGTATCAGGGTGAGGACTCGAGGGTTCACACTGAGACGACGCTTGGAGCTTTTGTTCTCTACTTTGGTTCCTTTGTCTGGGTTTATTGAGAAAAAACACCTGTAGAACAGAAAAAATTAAGCATTTTAATTGATCAGTTATGAAAAATAAATAAAAACAAGACAATATACACACACTTCTGGTTTGGAAAGTGTACCATTTTGATTGTTTTTGAAACAAGTCTCTTCTGCTCAATAAGGATGCGTTTATTTGGTCCAAAATGCAACCAAAAATTTTCTAATATTTTTACAATTTAAAATAGCTTTCTATTTCAATATATTTTAAAAGCAATTTGTTTTTGCGAATTAAGGCAAAATATTGTCGTTACTCTAGTCCTTAGAATCACATGATCCTTCAGAAATCATTTTAATAGGCTGATTTGCTACTGAAAAATAGTTATAAATTTAAAAAAACAGGTGTGTACAATTTTTCAGGTATATGTAATGAATAAAGTTAAAAACAAAAGCATTTATTTGAAATATAAAGCTAAAGAACAGTATTACAATGTTAAAAAAGCTTTCTATTTCAGATAAATACAGTACATTTTATACATAAAAACACAAAACACATTTAACCCTGATGCTCAAGAAACATTTGATTATCAAATCACTATATTAGAATGATTGCTAAAGAATCATGTGACTAAATTTTAAGCATTTTTGTGATACTCAAAATTCAGCTTTGCATAACACGAATAAATTACACTTTAAAATATATTCAAGTAGAAAAGTTATTTTGCAGTTTACTAATATTTCACAAAAAACAGCTTTTTGTACTTTTAATAGCACATTTGCAGCATTGGTGAGCAGAAGAGACTTCCTTCAAAAACAATAATAGTATAGTTTCCGAACCGAGAGGCAAGGCCAAGAGTCAGACCCAGGCTATAACTATGCTTGAGTCTGGCTCTAAGCTTGACTCCAAGTTCTGGAGTCCCAGGTCTGACAAATGAGTAAGCCATGTTTACTCACCTCTGAAGAAACTCGAGAGTTGAAGCCAGCAGAGATGGATAGTGAATATTAAAACAGTAGTAGCTCCCGAACATGAGGCACAATGCAGAAATGAAGGAGGGGACGTTTGTGTTGATGAGGTTTCGATCAAGACTCAGCATGTACCTTGTGGAGGAATGACAGGATTGTCCTACAAACAAATTATTTAACAGGTTATATTAATAAGGGCTGCGCTCACATGGCAATTTCTACAAAAAAAGTGCAATTAAAAAAATAAAATAAAAAAGGGGAAAAAAGATATAAAACAGACTTACCACAGACAATGACAACGGGTGTTAGAGGAACTTGCTCCCGTTGGACTTCTTCTGCCAGACATGTATCTTCTACATGGAAGAACATG
>JAUDJI010000871.1:0-12310 GCA_037389245.1 Oryzias sinensis | reverse complement strand
TGTTTTATTTTGTGTTGACATATGTGTACTATGTGAAACTGATCTGATAATTTGCTTAAAATTTCTTTTTTAAGCAAATTGTAGTTATTTAAAAAAATCACATTCTATACCATTCTGCTTGATCATTTAGTTCACAGTGTTCATTTAGTAACAAACCATTTATGCAAATACACACTTATTTGTTTTTGTGTAAAATGTAAACATTATTCCACAAAATACAAATTTGAGGAGAAAATTATGTTTGAATATTCCAGGATAACAGAGTTTATTTATGAAAACTTTCATATGATAATAACACCTAGTTTTGGAGACATCTAGTGATGAAAAACCTTAAGAAGCCTAAGACACGCCTTCTGCTTGCTTTAAGTTCCTCTCCAGTCATCTTTTGATCTATTGTAAAGTTTTCCCAGTGATCTTTTAATTATGATTCTGCCATTTTTCGCTAAAGTCTAAAATCCTAGAGTCAGTTTCATGGACATAGTTTCTGCAGAGCGGCAGGAGTTCGTTAGTTGTGGGCGGGACGTTGCCGTGAAGTGAACTTGCACTGATATCCCATTAACCCTTTGGTTTCACTCTCTTCTGCTAGCTTACATCCCCTCACAACCCCAAGCTAACATTAGCAGTGCAACAAAAATGGTGAACGATATTGAAGCTGTCCAGCTTTGCAGTTGACATCCAGATGAGAGCCGAAACAAAAGCAGAGGAAACAAAGACGTACATGGATCTATTTGTGGGGGTGAAGCAGGGAGCTTGTGGCCCACCAGACGCCTTGTGACATCACAGAACTCTTTGTCTGCACCAGATCCTCCATACGTTTAATGAAGAAATGCTTAGAAATACAATTTTAATCTTAATTTTTTTAATATATTTCCCCCACTATAAGAAAATGCCACAAGAACATGTTAAAACACCAAAACACAAAGTCCATTGGAGTGGGTCTTTAAAGCCCATATTTCTCTTTGGTTATTAGGGGTCCTCAATTTTTGCTTGGTTTCCCTGACTGCTCATCTTATCTTAAGAAAGTTTAGTCAGAAGCATCAGCTAGCAGGATAAACGTTTATAAGATTCCTTTTGCCTGATGTTCTTGATTGGCTTTTTAATTATTAATCATTCGGGGTCCAGTTTTATCACCGACCTCTTAAAAATGAGTGGACTTGGCGCCATCTTGAATTGGCTCTCTGCTCCTGGTGATAACGGAAAGCTCACAAGTGGTAGTCATTGTTGCTCCTTATAGGGATCAGCCTTGGTACACATCCAGGGCTCACCGATTGCCCCGATCCATGTTTGGTGCTCTGAGGAGTTCACAGTTATTGGAATCTCCGTTAACAGTATCACAATCAGGCATTCGTAGCCAAAGTTTTAACTCAAACAAATAACTCAATCAAACCTGTCACACAAGCCCATACGCATTCCAGGTAACTTTCAAGTGAGATTGTCATTATACTGAGTGAGAGGAAGGAAAGTTAAATAATTAGTTGCTTGAGTGTTCTCCTGTGAGTCCGTGTGCATCCAAATGTACTATGTTTAACTTGCCCGAATGCCTCCTGGCTGTAAACTGGCAGTGGTATGTTTCCCTTGTGGGCCTATATGGAATATGGGCATTTGTTACTGACAAGGAGTTGTTTGTTACAAAGAGGACACTGAAAGTAGATTTGTTTAAGTCATTTTTTCAAATGTAACCACTTTTTTTTCAAATGTGATAAATATATTTTTTCACTTGCATCAGTTTTATGATAAACGTGTGAAAACGTTGTTTTAGTGAAATGAATAATTTGTACATGAGAGCAAATTACATTTGTGTGAACAAGTAGACTACTTTGCACTCATTGGGTAAGTGATTTAGTGATTTTAATGACTGTATCTGCTTTTGTGAGTGACACATATTTAACTATTGTGTATTTTTTATTTCACTAATAATTCTTGTAATGCCATTCCTAAGATTTCGTCTTACTAAAGCGCTCTTTAGTTTTTTGTCCTTAATTTTCACATGTACAAGTGTATTGTGCTCCCATAAAGTTTTGATTTCATGTGATGAGCAGATGTGGTTTGTTTTTTCTTCTTACTGGTCCCACGGTTGATGGAATAAATAAAACACTGCAAGGGAAACAAGGGAAACTCTGATATCTGTTGGTTTTGCTCACATTTCACATAAGTGCTTTACCTCAGTCTTTGTCTCTGATCTTTGTAGTCCACACCTCGTAAAGGTGTGGAAAGTGGAATTTTTTTTTGCATGTGTATCAGATACTTTTTATACACAAACAAACCAATTTGTTAATGTTGTGTTTTTGGGAACTAGTTTCTCCAAAATTAATGCAAGATTGTCCCTCATTTTTTCATTTTGTAACGTTCTTGCTGTTGCTATTTTCTTGGACAACTGGACTCATGCTGACCTTGATGGTGATTTCAGATGAAAAATCAGGTTTGGGCCCAGCTTGACTGAAAACGTTGTGCTGTGTCGATGCTGACCTCCATCTGCACTGCAGCTTTTCTTTCCCACAGACAGTCAATTATTTCCTAAACCCTCACTCCCATTGCCGACACAGCCAGACGACAATGTCATGCTCTCCACTTTCACATCATGCTGGCTGGGATTCACTTCTTTCTTGCTGTCTGCGTATTGTGGGGCTTAGCTGCCTGTGGCCCACAGATGAGCCCCCACCTCAACACTGCAGACCAGGAGCTGTTCTGGGGGGCCGACCAGTACGACTTTTCTGTGGTGCTTCCTTCAGGTGGAACTGAATGTTTCTGGCACTTTGCTCATCATGGAGAGACATTTTACTTGAGCTTCATGGTGAGAGAAAACCAGATGTTTTTCTTTATTAGTGGATTTGCTGTAAGCTGACTGTGTTGATATAGAGAACAGAACTGAGCTACTGGGCCCAGCACATCCAGAACTGTCTTCTCCTTTTAGGTCCAGTGGGTGACGGGAATCGGTAATGCCAGGCATCTCACAGTTACGGTCAATGCTCCCGGTGGTTTGTTGGTGTCCACAGTGGATGATGCAAAGGGTCAGGTCAACTTCAAGGCCTCAGAAACAGGTGTGTATCTTTCCCATGCACAAAAAACCACATTGGAGTTAAAGGGTTAGGGTTAGAGATTTGGAGGTAATTGTCTTTTTTCTTGATTTCATATTCAAAAAAATAGAAAGTATACAGAAACATGTATTTTTTCTTACCTCATTATATCCAGGTTGTCAGATTTTCTGACCTCATAAACTTTCAGTCTATCCTAACAAGCAGAATGTTATTTCCAGGCTCCTGGTTTGGTTAAGGGTTATTGTTAGGGTAACTATCAGCAGCTGTGGGTTGCTGTAGAGCAGCATGTGTCTGTGTCATAGTCAGAAAGCCTCCTGGGACAAGTGGGGCTCTCTGATTGGCTGATGCAGATCATTGATGCCTCCCCTTCAACGAACTTGTAACTGGTTTGTGTGGATACATCAACTGTTTTGAGGCACTGGGGCCTGTTGCACAAAAGTAGGATAAGGGATTAAGGCAGGATATCTTGGTGATCCTGGCTCAATTGATCCCCAATCTGATTGCACTAAAGCTGGATAGGGGGCAGGAGGATATGTTATGGTATAAATTACCATGGAGATTTATTCTGTGGAGCTAGCCTGCTCCAGACCAGGCTAAATTCCAGGATCTATTTAATCTCATCCCTAATGTCAGTCAGCAGTCGCCACAAATGGAAACCAATAGTTATTTCACTGCTCACTATACATTGTTATCACATATAACTAGACCCACTGTCATTATTTAAACGTTCGTGATCATTAATTTCAATCATTTTGGATAAATAATGAGTTTTAGATGATGTTGCTATCATTAGATAATTTACAGTTTCCCATAGACTATAAGGCTATATATAAAATGATAGAATATTAGGGCCACAGAGGGGAAAAAAAAACAAGTCATAATATTGTAACCAGTTGTTTTAAAGGAGGACAGTTGTTAAAATGACAGATGTGGGGCATTTCGTGAAATTGTACCTCAGTATGGTTTCATAAACGAAGACATGCTGATGTGCCAGAATATGAAGTATCACATTGTCATAACTATCAAAACTGTAAAAAGAATATGTTGCTTTTCTGCAGAAAGAACCAGCCTCATAAATGTATGACTTTATCCTTTTTTCCTTAGTGGGGCCCTAGTACTCTGACCTATAAAATAATACACATTCCATTAAAATATGAAAACACAATGTGTAACATCATGTTCCTTTATTGAAAAAGGACAAAACAAAGCAGGTAAACTATGCTCAAAAAATGAACATAAAAAAACTATGGAAATGATTTCATCATGATTAGATAGCGTTACTTGAACAAAAATGAATCATATTGGTCCTACTTGATGTACTTAGGTTCAAACTATTAAATTTAATTTTTTTCAATCTAAATACTGCAGTTGAACCCAACTTTAAATTAATATTGTTGCTCACTCTCAAAAGATAAATGTTGATCCAACTTATTTGAATCACTTCAATTGGTCACACCTCATTAAATTAAGTTTATTCAACTTAAATTTGTATGACTACCTAACACAATTTATGTTGATATAACTTAATTTTTTGCTTTAATTTTATGTATACATCTAACATTGATAAGGTTTTCCAAAGTTTCAACCAATGGGTCTTTTAATTTTCACATCAAAGATATTAAATACGCAGTAATGTCCCACATCACAAGACAGGAGTTCCTGGCTTGGTCTTTGTGCAACCAATTTAGCCTGGACGCACATGTTTTGGCTTCATTGAGCTCAGCTCAGTCATTTATCCCGGATGTCTTAATTCTACTTTTGTGCAACAGGCCCCTGTTTCTGAGTTTGTTCCCCAGGATCAGAACTGCAGACTGGTATTCCATCCAGTCATGAGTGATGCTGCTGTTTGAAGCAGTGACATTTGAGGCTCACTTAGGTCCTCTCTGGAGGCAAAGCAGGGATTTAGGGAGATTCAGGGCCAGTTACGTTGACTGTGTCCACTTCCTATGGCAAAAACAAAAACAAATCAGGCCTTCATTGACATTCTGCTACCTTTAAGCCTGACTGAATAAGCTGGTTTAAGGAATTTGGATACACCAAGAGGCCTGTCTTTTCCACACCAGTGGTCCCTAATCCCAAGGCCGCGGACTTGTACCACTCAGTGGAACAGTTGGTACCAGGCCGCAAAGAAAGTAAAAAAAAAAGACCTATATTATTTCAGTTTCATTTGTAATCTGATTCTGAAGGAAGTTTTTTTTCTTTGAAAAACGGCATCTACTATTTTCCCAATCACATCTGACTCATTCTTGACGCATGTCAAGTTGCTCAATCACACCAAAAATACATCCACTACTTTCTTAAAATGGCTGCTTTAGGAAGTGAAACCCCCAAGTAGGCGGAAACAAGTTTATTTAGGACATTTTTTTCTTCTTTTGTTTCCAGTGAGGAAACAGAAGAAAAGATTTTGACTTTAAAGAAAAATGAAATCTGGATATAACAGGCAAAACCAGGAGTCTACACTCCAAACATGGATGAGGAGAGGATGCTGCTAATAAAGTTGGTCAAATGACAGATTCACATTTACTATTAAATGTAGAAAATGCCAGTTTCAGTGACCTTTAAAAAAAAAAGGATCCATCTTACTTAAAAGTCTGACGAGGCTGAACTTGGCGTCAGATCTTTTAGCTTCTATTTTAACAGTTATGGGTTAAAGGAAAATCTATATCAGACTTTAATGCTTCCTGTGTGAAATCTAGTGTGGAAATAATAAAATTAAAATCTGCTGCGGATATTTTACAGAAGATGAAAATAAACTTAGTTTATGCCACTTAGGATACTGGAGGCAAGTGTGACATGAACTGGTCCGGGGCCTGAAAAAGGTTGGAGACCCTGTTCTACCCCACACAGGGAATGGTTCTCTACAAACAAAACAAAAATGTGATATTCTTTTTCAGGCTTTTATCAGATGTGCTTTAGCAACTTCCACAACCGCTTCAGCACCATGCAGATTTTCCTCAGCTTCGGTGTTTACTATGATGACCAGGACCCCTCTAAGGCAGAGAAGGAGAAGAGGAAAGAAGAACTTGACAAAGACCTAAACAATACCCTGAGCATCATTGAGGTGAACGTCCCTACAGTTCATTTTATCAACTTTGTTACTATTACACCTTTTCTCCATTGGTTTGGATCATTTCTTGAAACAGAAATTACATTCCCAAAACAACATGGACAAACCTCCAAACCACTTGGCAAGAAGCTCCTCATCTTCTTGTACCGCCTTCATTTTGATTTGATCCCTGAAAATGAGAGAGGTGTCTTAGGGCCTCACCTACCACTATATGTTATTGTATGGGACAATGTGAATTTCCACCGTGGCTTCTGTCTATTGTTTGGGCCAAGACTGGGGATGTTAGTGGCCACACCATTCTCAGATATGGCAGCACACATTGCCCCCTCGCTGGCCTGGGACATCCTCCTTCGTTAGTCAAGTTCTAGTTTAATCTGACTGCCAATTGCTGTAATAATTTTAGCAAATGTTTCAAGGGATTTATATATCGTATTCATGGTATTATGTTCTGGACAAATTTTGAAAATTACACAGACTATTGTGCATGTGATGACTTACACAATGAAATGATGCTGACTCAGTTTGGAGCAAACAACCATTAGACTGAGAATCAACAAATGGTTTAGATCAACAAGATCTATTCACTTGGAAATTGTGCTAAAAGGCTACCTGTACTTTATCATTTGCAAAGATGTACTGAGACATTGAGACATGTACTACAACATTTACAATTTGATAACATTAATGTGAAATTCCATTCTGTTGTGAACAATTGCCAAGTGGTTTGGAGGTTTGTCCATTTTGTTTTGAGAATGTAATTTCTGTTTCAAGAAATAAGCCAAACCAATGGAGAAAAACTGTAGAAGATATACATATATAGTGGCTGATCAGACCACCTGAAAAACATGGGGGGAAACAAGCATGTTTATACAGACATTTGACAAAGACTACACAGACTAAAGACAAAACTTGGTCCCTTAGTGGAAAAGAAAAACCCTTACAAGTTGAAGAACATGAATACTTAACAGAAGCAAAGCAAATAAAAATAAAAATAAAAGAGTGTGCAAAGCAGTTATAAAAGCAAAAGGTGGCTACTATGAAGAACCTACAATATGACATATTTTCAGTTGTTTCACACTTTTTATGTTATGTATATAATTCCATATGTGTTAATTCATATTTTTGATGCCTTCAGTGTGAATCTACAATTTTCATAGTCATGAAAATAAAAATAACTCTTTGAGAAGGTGTGTCCAAACTTTTGGTCTGCACTGTATGTACATATATGTGCTGCAAATAAATACTGAAAACAAGGCATAAATGCATATTTCAACTCATAGAAGTTTGTGCATCTATTTAAGAATAAAGAATCTGAAATAATACATTTGTTAAAAACAAAGTGTGCAGTGCTGGGGGGGTTACTGCCATTTTGTTGTGAGTGTGACAGCATATGCTGCCATCACACCCTTCCTCTGGGTCTGTGCGGCCAAGAAAATAGTTCTGGGCTGGCCCCACGTATTTTGACAATTACGTGCGAATAGACACTATTGTAACGATCCGGCCGGACCGTGACTTTAGTGGGGTAGTGAAAGCCAACTGCTCATGAAGAGGTTTTAATGGAGAGCTGTCCGTGCCCCATACACCGCACGACCCCGGACAGTCTCAGGTTGGAAGAAACGTAGAGAGAGGCAATATTAGCTTTTAAGCAACAGGCCTGTTTATTCAAGCACACATACAGCCCAAACAGCATGGAGGGTCACTCTAGCTCCCAGCCCTCTGACTCAAGGTTTCACCCAAAGCTCCCCACTTCCCATGAGCCTTTGGGGCTGAAGGCAGCGCTAACCCCCGGGTCGCTACACTGCCCCCACCTAAGAGGGTTAGTGTCCCCACAACCCTCACATAACTGCATAACTGAATAACACAACACAATTAGCAAAACACAGGAACACATTGGCTGGAGACTCCTTCCCACAATCCTGGGTTTCGACCGCCACCGTGTACAGTCCTCCTCTTAACTGGCTGGGTTAGCACATCTATGACTGACACAGTTCCATGCCAAAATGTGCCCTGCCAGGAGAACCAGTCCCCGCCTCCGTGGAAGCACCGCCATCAGGGTACACGTCACCATGGGGGAGTAGACTCTCTCCAAGTGAAGAGCTGCACATCAGCAGCAGAAGGTCCCCAGGCATCCCAGGCGATCGTCGTCGTCACTACGGCGGCGAGACTCCAGCTGCTGTAGGGTCTGCTTCGTCAAACCCTCCTCCCCAAAGCGAAGCTCTGCTGTCCGTGCTGACAGGTCTCGCAGCTCCGCAAGTGGGAGGTCCAGCAGTGTAGCGCCTCTAACGCCAGGCCTGGGTGTGTGAGAAGTCTCCTTTGGCGTCTAGCCCTCATGGCCGGTCACCAGGTTGACCTGAGCCAGGTGTGGTTCCAGCGATGTTGAGCCATTGCGTCGTGAAGGTTCAGCTGGGCTGCGGACCGTCATCACAGTCTAGTCCAGATGTTCTGACGTTGGTGCCGGGCAGGGCCAGGCTGTGGATGACGGTGGGTGCTCAATCCATCAGGGTGGTGTTATCGCCCTTACTCCTCCCTTGTCCCGGACCGCCACCAGGATCAGCTGCACCGTCTCACCCTCCATGGCGATGCTCTCCATGGTGTAGCAGCGGCTAAGCATCCCACTTCTGACACCAATGTAACGATCCGGCTGGTACGTCACTTTTGTGGGGTAGTGAAAGCCAACTGCTCATGAAGAGGTTTTAATGGAGCGCTTAACAAGAGCTAAGCGCTGCTAATTAACTGGCGAAATTGGAGAGCCGTCCGTGCCCCATACACCGCACGATCCCGGACAGTCTCAGGTTGGAAGAAATGTAGAGAGAGGCAATATTAGCTTTAAAGCAACAGGCCTGTTTATTCAAGCACACATACAGCCCAAACAGCATGGAGGGTCACTCCAGCTCCCAGCCCTCTGACTCAAGGTTTCACCCTAAGCTCCCCACTTCCCATGAGCCTTTGGGGCTGAAGGCAGCGCTAACCCCTGGGTCGCTACACTATCATATAAGTGGGAGCCGGTTTAGCCCGTGCTGGTTTGCGGCGCCTTCCGGCCGTGAAACCAGGGTTCAACTCCGGGCTGCTCCCTGTTCCCTTCTCTACCTCTGTGCCAGTCCCAAGCCCGGTTGCTTTGAGAGGGTTGCATCAGGAAGGGCATCCAGTGTAAAACTTTGCCAAGTTTACCATGCGACTCATTCGCTGTGGCGACCCCTGATGGGAAAACCCAAAAGCAAAAGAAGAGACACTATCATAAAAGTATATGTTAAAATATCTGCTCTGGTTCTGGAGAGGGAGGGTTGACTCTGGTCATTTTTTAATGAGATAAAATTCTTTCTCAGCTTTGTAGTTTGTGAGAACTATAAAGCGAGGATCTCCAATATGAACGTAAACTGCACTGATCTTATGCTCCCAGTTTCTTACTCCTGTAATGCCTTTTCCTCCTCAGGGTTCCACCAACAGAGTGAAGAATTTTGTCTTCCACATGTTTCGTTATTACGCATTTGGCCGCATGAAGAAGAGCTCTGACTACTACATTCTGCGCTCTAACTCAAAGTACATGACATGGTGGTCCGTGGCCCTCAGCCTACTCATCGTCACCTCCGGGTACCTGCAGCTACGCTTCCTTAAAAGCCTGTTTGTGAGCAGGAGTGAAGACACAAAACCCTGCTGACTGTGGCTTCATTCTGAGCAGAACCAAGTCCTTCCTGCAAAGATTTGCTGAAGAGTTTTGATCAAAAATAAAAAAAAAACACTGATGGTTGTCCCGCGTTAGTGATGTTCTTCTTTGTATCTTTTGTATTTGAGGCTAAGAGAGAAAGAGAGATGTTAAAGATGGGGGTTAGGGTACAAAAGAAAGGGGAGTAAAAGGGGTTTGAATGAGTTGGAGGATGATTAAGAAGTAGAGGGGGTGGGAATCAGTAGTTTATGTGGTCAAAGTCAAAAAGGCAAAATACCTGTATATACTGTACATTCTAGCCTGAACATTAAGACAGTCCCATTAGAACTCTTCACAGAGACCTTCTGTTACCATGCAGATTCCTGACAACAGTCCCTACAAGTTCTCCAACAGTTCAAGAAAAACCTTACTGACCCAACATAAACAACAAAACAACCACCTGATGAACATAAGCCAATTTCAATTTAGAAGAAAAGGATAGCTACACATTGCATTATTCCCGGATCCCCCTCGAGAGATTTCAAAGTCCAGTGAGGATTACAAATTGTTGTCTACTTCCAGACCTAATTTAAAGTGTGATGTTTAGCACTCCAAATCTGAACGATGCCACAAGGACTGATGTTTGAGAGGACAGAAACTTACCTGATTGGGGAAACTCAAATAGTAAATGCTATATGGCGTATACCTGTTTAGCGCGTTTTTACCCTCCACGGCGCTTTACAGTCACAGTCCCATTCACACACACATTCACACACTAATGGCAGCTATTTTGCCAAATACTGGGGCCAACCTCTAACCATCAGACGCAATGTGGGGTTCAGCGACTTGCCCAAGGACACTTCAACACATTGGAGGGCAAGGCGGGATCAAACCTGCAATCTTCCTTTCAGAGATCAACCACCCCACTGCTGCACCACTGCCGCCCGACATGATTGTGAAAACTTACCCGAGAATGAAAGTTAACCGGAACGGGAAAAGGACCCAAAACAACTATAAATTAAGTGACAGCTGCACCAATTCTGAACACAACCAATGGTAAGGAGACCACACAAGCCAGTACGGGCAACAATGGACCAAGTCATCCGACCAGCTTGTCGAGAAAGACAGCCACCCAGAAAGTTAACCTATCCTACGTTGGGAAAATCTTTCATAAGTGTGGTGCAAACTTTCTTGATTCTGCATCTCTTCTTGAGTAGCACTGTTAGTAGTTCTAGTAAAACTCATGAGAGTATAGCTATTAGGTTATTCTTCTGGCTGGGCTGGAGCTTGCTCTCTCTGTGCTTCCGTGCCTCTCTGCTCTCTGGCGTTGGGGGTTCCTGTGGCGATCCTGCTGACCCTGGTCTAGGTGACTGAAGTAATTGTCCAGTAGGTGGATTTCTTCGATCGGCACACCTTTGTCATATTGCGTAGTGGTCATGTACAGTGCCTCTGGACTTGTAGGATGTGGTGGTGGTCGTCCCTCTTTTTGAGAAGAGGGACAGAAAGTGTGCTTCAACTACAAGGGGATCACAGTACTCGGCTTTGACAGAAAAGTCGGCTCCAAAGTAATGAAGATAGATGGTTCATTTTAACAAAACTTTGAATTTAAGGCTGTAATGTCAAGCTTTTCAACGACTTTTATGGATTTCAGTCATCGGTGCATATCTTAGATTTTCTTTAAATATTGCTGAGATATTGCTTCTATGAAAAAAATGAGATTTTGAAATATAAACCTTTCTGTGCCCACTCCCTCACCACACTGAACTAGCCGGATGCGGAGCTTGACGCTAATAGGAACTCATCAAGCACCAGGGTTGTGGAACCATTACAATTGGCCATGGATGATCTGCTGTATTTGAATCTTCCTTAACATAAAGCTGTTTTTTTAAAGGATTTGAAGACTAAACATTTCTCCCAAGTTTTTATTGAAGTTTAAAAGTGACAATTGATTCAAAACTTCTAAATCACCAAAACCAAAGTTTGAAGCAGCTGAAGGAGCTGATGGTTGAAAGAGTTTAACAATTGAAGAATTTCAAATTTCAAAAGATTTCAAGATTCAAACATCCAAAAAAAATTCAGAAAAACACAGACAAGTAAAACAAAAACACAACAATGAGAACGTTCACCAATATAAAACAGTACAAAAACTTTATGGCATTCACCCAAAACCAGTCACCCTTTAAGTCATCAATCTCCCCTTAAACACCAATAAACAGAATCTGTATCCTAAATGATGGATTTGCAGTTCTTTGTAGCTGGTGTTTCTCTGAAAAAAAGTGCAAACTGTTAACTGGTCACAAACCAGTTCTTCCTGATTTCAGCACAAGTTTTTTTTGCTTCGTTCCAGCTGGATAAAAACAAGACGTTAAGTTTGGAAGTGTACATTTTTTACCAAGTTTTATAGTTAAGGAAAATAATTTAGCATGCTTTACTATAGATAAAATGATTTAGAATTTGAAATTAATGTCATGCAGTTCCTCTGTTTCCTCTGTAAGCCAATGTAAACATATAAAATGGAAATATAAGAGCTCTAGAACACCCTGCACAGCTTTGAGCTGCATGTTTGAT
>JAUDJI010000870.1:0-12312 GCA_037389245.1 Oryzias sinensis | reverse complement strand
CGATTGGGAGTGGGGAGTGGATGAAGCAGACCTGCCGGAGCAGAGGACGAAGATTTTGATCGGGCGCACATGGAGCACGCTGCGACATACTCCCGCACGTCCTTTTCCATGGCAGGCCAATGGAACCTTTTGCGGATAAGGTTAAGAGTCCGGTGAATTCCCCCATGGCAAGCCAAGCGGGATGTATGCCCCCAGGTGATGACCTCGGACCGGAGATCAGCAGGAACGAACAAGGTACCCCTGGGGACAGGAGGGTGGTCATTATTGTCTCTCAGGGCTTGGAGTACCTTGTTCTTGACGTCCCACGTGAGGGCTCCGATGACGCAGGTGGAGGGAAGGATAGTGGCTGGGGCGCGTTCTGAAGGGCTGTACTTTCGGGACAGGGCGTCAGGCTTGACATTTCGGGATCCGGGTCTGTAGGTGATTACAAAATTGAAGCGGTCAAAAAAGAGACACCATCGAGCTTGCCTGGAGTTGATACGTTTGGCTGAGCGGAGATAGGCCAGGTTCTTGTGATCGGTCCATACGATGAATGGCTGTTCTGCTCCCTCCAACCAGTGACACCATTCCTCCAATGCCAGCTTGATGGCAAGTAGTTCCCGGTTGCCGACATCGTAGTTCTGTTCTGCCGGTGATAATTTGCGAGAGAAAAAAGCAGAAGGTTTCATTTTGCCTGTTGAGTCTTCCTTTTGGGAGAGGATGGCCCCCACACCGGTATCAGAAGCGTCGACCTCGACAATGAATTGACGAGATGGGTCAGGTTGGATGAGGATGGGTGCGGATACGAAAAGTTCTTTCAGTTTGTCAAAGGCCTGTTGTGCTTCAGTGGACCAGACAAAGGGGTGAGTAGTAGAAGTAAGGCGCGTGAGGGGAGAAGTTATGCTGCTTTAATTCCGGATAAAGCGCCTGTAAAAATTGGCGAAGCCTAGGAACTGTTGAAGTTCTTTCCGAGTGTCTGGAGGAGCCCAGTTGGTGACGGCCTCTAACTTAGTGGGATCAGGTCGGATGCAACCAGCCTCAATGATATAGCCGAGAAACTGAATGGTTGAAACATGAAACTCGCATTTCTCAAATTTTACATAGAGTTGGTTTTCCAGTAATCTCTCAAGCACGAGACGTACATGATGTTCATGTTGGGCCTGATCATGTGAATAGATGAGAATGTCATCTAGGTATACGAAGACGAACCGATTAAGAAAGTCACGGAGTATGTCGTTAACCAACCTCTGGAAGACTGTAGGGGCGTTGGTGAGGCCAAAAGGCATGACCAAATATTCATAGTGCCCTAAGGGGGTTTTGAATGCAGTCTGCCATTCGTCGCCTTCTTTGACGCAAACCAAATGGTACGCATTGCGGAGGTCTAATTTCGTGAAGATACGAGCTTGTTGAACGGAGTCAAAAACGGATGTGATTAATGGCAAGGAGTATTTATCTTTGACTGTGATCTCATTAAGTTCGCGGGATATCGATGCAAGGCCTGAGTGTCTTATCTTTTTTCTCCACGAAAAAAAATCCACCCCCCACAGGGGAGGAGAAGGTTTGTATGTGCCCTAGCGAAAGCGCTTCCTGGATGTACTGTTCCATGGCGTTTCTTTCGGGGCCCGACAGGTTGAACAGCCGCCCCTTAGGTAGAGGAGCACCAGGAAGGAGAGTAATAGCGCAATCGTAAGGTCTATGCGGGGGAAGGGCGCTAGCCTTAGTTTTACTGAAAACCGCTTTTAAGTCGTGATAACAAGACGGAATGGAAGCAAGATCTACCGAGACGGGACTCTCGGTAACAATGGAGGAAACACGGGGAACCGCGGACAGTAAACAGTTAGCGAGGCAGTACGAACTCCATTGAGTGACAGATCCCTGAGCCCAGTTAAATTGGGGATTGTGTAATTTAAGCCAGGAGAACCCTAACACTATGGGAGTATGGGCGGACTGGGTGACGTAAAACTGAACGGATTCCCTATGGTTACCTGACGTGACGAGTAGAATGGGCTTGGTACGGTGGGTGATACGAGACAGGTGTTGTCCCCCGAGGCCAGAAGCTTCAATGGGGGTTTCTAGGGGCTCTGTGGGGATAGACAAGTGGTTAACTACATGAAAGTCAATAAGGCTCTGTTCCGCCCCAGAATCTACGAGGGCCCTGAGATCATGAACTTGGAGATTGAGGCATAACTTGACAGGTAAATACATAAATTCTTTACCAGAATCTGTGGCAGATAACTCCCCTCGCGGCCTGTCGTCTAGCGAGGGGCTTGGGAGTTTAAACGTACTGGGCATCCCGAGACTAAATGGCCTTTAGCCCCGCAGTAGAAGCAGGCTCCAGCTTCGCGTCTTTTGCGCCGCTCCTCTTCTGACAGCCTTGAGTGACCGATCTACATGGGTTCATCCATAGTCTTGGAGGGGACAGGACACTCAGAATACGGGCCTGGATCGATCGGTGGAGCGTGGACTGACTTAGTCGGGAGACGTGGAGGCGGATGACTTCGTTCTTTTTGGCGTTCACGTATCCTAACGTCCGACCTGAGAGCGGCAGAAACTAACTCCTCAAAGGATCGCACTTCTGGTTGAGAACAAAGGTGGTCTTTAATTTGTTCATTCAGGGATTGGTAGAAAACACCTTTGAGGGTTAGATCGGGCCAGCCAGCTTCAACCGCTAGAATGCGGAAATCGATGACGTGATCGCTGACGGGTCGGTTCCGCTGTTTGAGTGCAAGCAGCCGCCGGGTCGCCTCTTCCTGTTTACGTGGTTGGTCGAATATCAGGCGGAATTCGCCGAGGAAACGCTCATAAGACAGGTGAGAGATGGGATTGGCAGAGAGAAAGGCTTGGGCCCACTGGAGAGCTTTACTTCGTAGAGAATTGATAATGAGTGTGATCTTACTGTGGTCGGTTTGATAGAATCTGGGAGCTTGTTGACATATTAACTGGCACTGCAGCAAAAATCCTCCGCAGGCTTCCACATCCCCGAAGAAAGGTTCCGGTTGGAGTCGGATGTTTTCGGGTGCGGACGGCGATCCGGAAGCGGAAGAAGCTGGGAGGACAGGATTATAGACTGTGGCTGGCGAAACCTGGGAAAACTGGCTAGTTAGTTCATGTAAGGTCTGAGTCATACCATCTAGGCGATGAAAGAGATCCTGCTGGGCAGCAGCCATTTGTGACAGAGCGTCCGCTTGACGTCCCAGCATAATGCCTTGTTGGGAAACGGCTAATCTGAGTCCTTCTGGGTCAGCTGGGTCGGGATAATGGCCAGTCCGTTCTGTCATGGCTACAGAACACTTTTCGAACCCAGATGCTGGAACCCAGAAGAAACACAGCGGGAGGCGAGCGTGGCAGGAGAGGACAGATTGGCGAGACCGGCTGGAAACTGATTCTGGTGACCACTCGTGGTACTGGATTCCTTGAGGTGAGTAGAGAGAGAAAGATTTAGTCGTAGGCTTGACATAGCGAAACAGACAATAGCTTGACTTGAAGACCAACTATGCACCATCAGGGGCAACGGACTGGCGAAGACTGATGATCCTGTGGCTCCTTATGAAGGCGGATGAGGAGATGAGGTAAGTGGTCGCAGCTGGGGAGAATCAGCAGCCAAGCGGAGAGGAGAGGGGGAGGAGTCCGACAGAGGCACCATATCAGAGTTGTTATCATTTGTCACTTCTAGTGATGTCACTACAAAGACACTTTAATTAGGTACAGCTTTACAGATGTGCTTAGTCTTAGAATTGGTTTAACATATCCACAACAAGCAGTTGTGCTAGTATTTTTGTTTGAATGTTGCAATGCAGCCTCCTTTTATAGGAACGCGTTTGCCTGTGTGGCCAATCATCTTTGTTTTTATGTGATTAATTTTGCACAAGACAGAGACTTTTTCTCTTTAATCTTGGTGCTCACTTCTGACACCATGTGTTGTCTTGCTTATCTTAAAGTAAGCCGCGTAAGTCGCTGTAGCTGGGTTTCTAAGAATTTTTAATTTAACTGTCTCTTTCAACATACTACATATTGCATAGCAATCAACAGCTTCCTAGCTCTCTGCTCGGTGCACTAGCACGTGACTACTCCCTAAGCATTCTGGGTGAGACATGCATGCTGGGTAATGGTGTTCAACACAACTAAATTCAATAACCACAGTGATTGGCTTTCCTTAATAAATGTGACCGTTTTATAAAATGTTGGTGCCAGTTGTTCCCAGAATTCTTTATAAAACTCAGCAGGAAAGCCGTCAGGCCCTGGTGCTTTGCCATTAGGCATAAGTAACAGAGCTTCATGAAGTTCAGACAACGAGAGCGGTGAGTCTAAATTCGTAATTTGATCTTCATTTAACCTGGGTAGGGTTTACATTATTAAGAAATGAGTTGATGTTTTGCTCTGATGGATTGATCTGTGATGTGTATAAGTTTTGATAAAAGTCTTTAAACACATTATTAATTTTGACCGGGTCGTGAGTGACATTTCCTGTTTGGTCTGTAATAGATGTGATTGTAAATTTTTCTTTATTAATTTAAGCTCATTAGCTTGACATTTGCCGGATCTATATTTTTTATAGTGTTAATCAACTAACACAGAACCAAAGATCTTGTAAAAAAATAAGTGGTTTAAAACTGAACTACAGTTAAGACATTGCCTAGCACTCTAGAATCCTGAATAGATGTGTTCTCTTCTCATTTCTCTAATCGCTGCCACTTAGAAAATCTCCCTGGCCTGTGGCCTCAGTAGCAGTTAAATGTGTTAAAAAAGCATAGCAATTTTTTGTTGTCTGTTTGCATCAATAATCAAGGAAATTTTAAATATGTTTACACAGAGGATCCAGTGTCTGGGAATGGAAACAGCGACGATGATCCACTGCAGACTGTCTGTAAAAATACAACAATAGCAAAACATGATTAAAAAATCAAATTCAGTATTGGCTTACAGAAATATGATTAAATACAGGTAGGCAGCCAATCAGGTTTGCTGATAATGGTGGGAACAAAGTGGGAGTGACATGGTTGTTTGCAGCAAAAACATGTTCCACTCTCTGTGATGGAGAAAGTGTAATCATTTCATTGTCACAGCTACAATTGATGATTGAAATTTGAATTCCTAAAAGAGCTAAAGTACCTTCTCGATAACCTTGAGACAACTATTGAGGATCTAGTACAGTACATAAACACAAGGTTTAAATTTTTAAACACTATAATCATTTTCTTTAAGATTAATTATCGCTGCACATTCTCTTTGCCTACCATTCCATCAACACCCCGTTCTAAACCCAAACTGCAAGAGTCAAAACCAGTCAAAATCGTGTTGTCCACCATTGCTATGTGGCTTCTTGGTCTTATCTAGGACCTGGGTCTACTAATGGAAGAAAAAAAACTCTTTAAAAGGCAGTACCTGTGGAAGTATTTACCAGAAATTAATTTTTAAGCACCAAAAATTTGTAATTTTTCACAGAATTTCAAGAACATTTGCAAGGGCATTGCAAAAGATGCCACATTTTTTGAAGAAAATAATTACAGATGATTAAAGCAAAGTCTGTAAAACACTCAGGCGGACACTACGATATAAAACCTTTATTAGTACATGGGTATTTTTGAAAAAGCTTGCCAACAAGCGTTTCCGCCAAACAGGCCTTCGTCAGGGAAAACAATTTGCCCTGATGAAGGCCAGTGGTGGAGTGGGGGAGGGGTGAATTTGGGTAGAGGTTTGGAGGCGTGAGTGGATGGTAACCACAGGTGTACTCTACTATTTGTGTCTGTTCATCCATAAGTTTCTGGCTTTAGCATACAATGTGTATTAACAGTCCAGAGAGACTATTGACATCTCTCTGCTCATTTTTGATGTTTACTAAAAACAACAATTAAATGGAAAGTAGTTATGAAATGTCAACTTTCTCTGTACAACAATATGTAAGAAGCAATGTGGTTTCAAAATGGACACTTGGAAGAAGAAATCTATATGGAGCAACCAGAAGGATACACCAAAGCAGGACAGGAACACCTGGTGTGCAAACTCATTGCTGTTCATGATGAAACTTGGGTTTAAACAGAGCACATCAGATCCCTGTGTGTTTGAGAGATCAAGACAGGAGCTTCAGATACTTGCAGTTTATGAGGATGATCTCATTCTGATAACAGAGTCAACTGAGGGCATGAACAAGTTGAAAGCATCTCTTTAGAAGCGCTACAAGATGAAAAACATGGGGGAACTGTCCTACATCCTGGGCATCTCTGTGGTTCAAGACAAAGAGAAGAACTGTGTCTTTCTACATCAGAAGAATTATATTGAAGCCATACTTAAGAAATACGGGATGGAAAATGCTAATCCTGTTGCAACTTCTGTTGATACCAACGTGAAACTAAAAAAAAGTGATTGTGTTAGTAAACCAGTACACCAACAAAACTACCAGTCAATGGTGGGAAGTTTGCTAGATGCTTCAATAGCCACACGACCAGACAAAGCTCAAGCTGTGAATCCTGTCTCAAAGTTCAATGCAGATCCCAATACTGCTCATCTGACTGCTGTGAAGAGGATACTTTGATACCTGAAAGGGACAGTGAATCTTGCTCTTAAATATGAACGGTCAGACTCTGGATCTTTGATTGGATTTTCAGATGTGGATTGGGCTGGTGACCAAGATGACCGACGCTCGACAACAGGCACCATGTTTCTACTGAGTGGAGGAGCGGTGAGCTGGCTCAGCAAGAAACAGGCAACAGTTGCACTCTCAACAGCAGAAGCTGAATATGTTGCTGCTCAAGAAGGAGTTTGGCTGAGACCTTTACTGGCTGATCTTGGAGTGGAGGATATGCCCACAGTGATCAGACAACCAAAGTGCCATCTCAATTGCAAAAAACCCAGTGGATCACTCCAGAACAAAGCACATAGACATTCCATATCACAACATTTGTGAATGTGTGAAAAATGGACGAATAAATCTACAATATTGTCCAACAGAAAATATGAAAGCAGATATCTTGACCAAGCTGTTGACCAAACAGAGGTTTCAAAGTCTCAGAGGAGAGCTTGGACTTTATTTTGTGTAAGAATAGTTTAATATTTTTTTGACAGGTTACCACTGAATGTATTCATAAATATTTTGTTTTGTAAGAAAACAAATATGTAGATAAGAAATGTAAAAGAAAGGAGAAAAATTAGGTTTATTAAGGTTACGGGATACAATGAGTGAGTTTGAAGAAAGATATCTGGCATTTAAGTTTTCTTAAAAAATAAACTGAGAGAGAAGAAAAGGCTTTGTCTTTAAGGTTTTAAAGAATGTGAAAGTAAGGGGGGAGTGTTGTAATACTGTAATTTTACCATTAGGTGTCAGTGTCAGTTGTACTGCTGTTGTTTTGTCCTACAAAGAGTTAATAAAAAGACTCGTGTCTGAAACTCAACATGTTGGATCCAGTAACCTTCCATGAAAAGGTCCAAAGATCCGTGGCAGCCTGCATGCAATGCCAGTCCCCGCACATACACTATTTACATTAGGGAAGTGCTTCTATGACAGCAACATATCGACAAAGCCCCATGGACACTTTGCTCTGAGTTTGAATTTCACGCAGTACTCAACTCCACATGGACAAGTGATTGCAGCTCACCCTCCTGTAATACAACAGACCAAAAAACGAATGTGGTCCATATTAGTGGTCTAAATGAACGTTTTCAATAGACCAAAAAACATTCCATGACGAGTATTATATGGACATTTTTAGCATGTACAGAAACCTGCAACTATCATGATGCTCAACAAATTGTAAGACCATATTGAAAGTAGTAAAGTATCAAATAAGCTTTTCTTTAACGTACCCAAGGCACCCCAAACCTTCTCAAACACTTACTTTGATCTCTTTGACATCTTCTCCCACAGTCGAAGGCCAAGATCCATTTTGAAACCCTTTGCTGTCCACATTACACTGTTTGCAAAGTGACCTCACTTCCTGCACCTGTGTTGAAAAGACATTTGAGTAATTATCATTAAGAATCTGGTCAAAATATCATAATCCTTTCTTGTCAGCAGGTGGATTTTGCATATATTAAATCATCTTTAAATTCAAAAGTTTATCAGATATTCTTTATTAATCAGGTCATATTCCTCTTCGTTTGACCTCTTGGACATTTTAATTATTTCCTATTCAGTGTTCAAGACTATGGAGTCCTATACTGTTCATAATTAAATAAATAAATATTTGATTAAATAAATAAATGTGACCTCATGCAAATACACAACCAACCAATAAATCTCTCATAAATATATAAAAAGATCATGAAAAGGTGAAAAACCTGCACACTGATTTTAAATTAGGCATTATATTATTCAATATATTTCATTTTGCTTTAAAAACCTGTTTATTATTTTAAAACAGCATTTTACAATATTCATTTTTAATCATGTGGAATATTATTATAATTCTACTTCTTTTTTCAGAACCTTAGATTTCAAAATCAATATTTTCCAAAGTAGCTTCTTTTATTTCATGTTGCTGTTTTTCACAATGACTAATTTATTTCATGAAGAGCTTTTTCAGCAGAATGGGTCTGTCTGTCAATCAGTGAAGGTGGGCGGGATCTAAACGCTCATTGGCTCATCCATGGAAATCGACTCTTATTCCTCGATACCCGCTCTGACTGCGGTGTTCCAGTCAGAGAGATGACATATTTCAGCGATATCCGCGCGGCTTTGCTGACATTTGATACAAACTGTCTGCAGCAAAATATGCAAACATGGACGACTCTGTTTTTGTAGTTTGAGGGTTTGTGTGGACCAAAGGAGCTCCGGTCGTCCACGTCTCGAATTCCACGTGAAACACTCCTGACTGTCACGCAATTCACTCAGCTCTCGTTTGCTCTGCAGCTAACAGCTCTGCTGTCTGAGCTCACAGATCCAGTCTGACGTCATCGTGCCTTATGTCGGCTCGCAGGAGGCGAGCTGGCGGACCGACAGAGAGTCGGACCAGACAGCAGTGGATAGGGGAACAAGCCTGCTCGGGCCTCCTGAACCTTATGATATTTTTTTCTATTTTCATTGAGACAATGATTATAAATCAGGTCCTCTGTTTTTTTCCCCTCTTGGGGAAAATGTTGAACCTTTCCTGCGAAAGTTTCTCTTTCTGGTTGTAAACGCAGCGGAGATCCGGGGTTTGATTTGGGTTCACTTCCCCGTTCGGACCTCTCAGAGCTGGTTATTAAAAGAATCAGTCTCTATACTTTGGATATACTTTTTTATTATTACTTTTCCGACGAACTGAACAACAGACCCTTAACTTAACTTGCGCTCGCTCACACACACACACACACACACTTTTCGCGCTGGGCGCTCTGATTTATACGTAACAGACATAGTTTGACTGCAGGAGCTGGAGACTCTCTGGGATGATCTCATGAACTCAAATATGGAAACGTTGTTTAACTATTCCAAATAAATAAACCTGATCTCTTAACATTCTCCGTGTGCATTGTGCATCCATGCATTTTAAGTGAGATAAACACAGGTAATCGCTCCAAGTGGCTATCAGGCTAAAGCATTAGCTGCTAGCTCCTCCCACACGCGGCATGTTGTGTTTAATGAACTCCAGATCACAGAAGTTTTGTGAAAGTCCAACAGCCACTCAGCCTAACTTAGGCCACTACTAGATGTTCTTGAGAAGATGAAAATTGCAGAACCGACCACAAAATCACCCGAATTATGCACACTCGCCCAAAGCCACTTTTATCCGCAAATTTAGAACCAAAACTGCCCAATTTCGTGTAACACTTTGGACGTGTTGAGGTGCACACTCCCCCTAGTGTTGAGGAGTGGGCATCATGCCGTCATGTTTACTGAAGCATCTTCGATCGATGTAGTCGGGATGCTGCTGCTAATGTCTGAGTAAAGGAGTAGCCAATCACAAAAGTGTCTCCGCCTTGTCTGGTTTGATTGACAGATAGACCCATTCTCCTGAAAAAGGTCTTCATGAAATAAATACGCCATTGTGAAAAACAGCAACATGAAATAAAAACAAAGCTACTTTGGAAAATATTGATTTTGAAATCCAAGGTTCTGAAAAAAGACGTAGAATTATAATAATATTCAACATGAATAAAATGAATATTTTAAAATGCTTTTTTAAAATAATGAACAGGTTTTTAAAGCAAAATGAAATATATTGAATAATATAATGGCTAATTTAAAATCAGTGTGCAGGTTTTTCACCATTTCATGATCTTTTTATATATTTATGAGAGATTTATTGGTTGGTTTTGTATTTGCATGAGGTCACATTTATTTATTTAATCAAATATTTATTTATTTAATTATGAACAGTATAGGACTCCATACAAGACTGAATTCAAAATGATCAAATTTACCAAACCAGCTAAAGGAAACCATGAAATTCCTCACGTCTTTTCTGCTGTGTATCTGTTGTGATAAATTGTGGAATAAAGAATGTCAACATGTGAATTACTGTAACACTAGGAAGTTTGTGTTCTCACAGTGCTCAGAAGAGCGTTCCTATTGTTTCTGATGTGGTAAATCAGAGCACTCTGGACCTGAAACTTTTTTTTATTTTTCTTAATTGTTTAATATATGAAAAAAAAAACCTTGGTGCTGCAAGTAAAGGTTGGAAGTCTGTTATGATTAAACACTTCATAAAGCATATTTTTGTAACAGTATTTCAAACCTTTACTGAGCCACAATGTCAAAAATGTAAATAAAAATATCTCAAAATGGAGCTGGCCATTGATAACAATACAGTCATTTAAAATGACCTGGCGGGCCGGATGAAGCCCATGGGCCATGACTTTGACATACGTGCTATTTGTGATCCAAAATGTAAACTATGTACAAATTTTTGTATCTTCTCTGCTCTGGACAGAAACTAAAAAAAAGATTGTTGTACAGCATAAAATAAAATTTGCTTTAAATTTATTTTAATAATAAACAAAGTTTACAGAAGTTCAAACGTTTTACCAATACTTTACTCTGGAGGATTTATAGATGACACAGGCCTGTTGACATTTTTGCGTTTGCAACCCGTGTTTTCAGATGTGTTGACTCTCATCTCGCTTTGTCCCCTATGTTTTATCATTCTGTAAAGTTAAGCTCAAGTAAATACAACATCATAATGACTATTGATAGTTTCCATTTAAAATTAACCACAAGAAGCTTAAGAAAACTAAACCAAAGGCAGATTCTCACATAAAAACTGTGCTGATCAGCGGTCACTGGCTCTGTTTTTAAATTTACTTAAGGGTTATTCTCCTTTTGGGCAGTTTTCCAATCCCCTAATCATCAGGGCATTTCCCTGTATGTTTTTAAGGTAATTGAGCTGAATCAGGTGTTATTAAATATATGCCCTTTTTTGGCTACCATAAAAAACCTGAAGTGTTTGAGTGGCACTGAAAGCCCCCCATGCCCAGATTCTTCAGTTTACTAAGGGCTGGTACCCACCACTGAGTGAGTGGGATGTCACCCATAGAGAATGGCTTACTTCCAGCTCTGACAATAAATAAAATCCGTCACCATTTTTATTTCACGATATGGACGCTGCTATGTTGGAGCCAGACGTCTCCTGTAAGCAGTGATTGGTCAGAGTCTGTCTTAGTCAACATTTCTATGGCAACTAAGGTGTTTTTTTATACTATGTTACACTTTGATACTTTGTTATTAACCCACGGATGAAGGCATTGTTACAAAAACACAAAAACCCACATGGAGCTCCAGACCAGTTTAAACCAGTTGGGAGTGCTTCAAGGACCTAATCCAACCCTTCTCACCAATCAGGAGTGAGCTTGTTGGAAGTCCACACCCCTTCCACTGGAAAGCAGGCTACATGAGAATTGTCAACTAAACATTTCAACTATTCAATGCAAAACCACATACTTCTATTGAGGCATCTGATTGGCCAGTTTATAACTTGATATAAAGCAAAATTATTATCAAGAAAAATTTGGATTAGCAAATAAACATGTTTAAAAATAAGGCATCAGAGCACTAATGATTATTCTGACAAATAGAATGACTGAGTAATTGCTGTTTATTTCTCAGTAGAGGATTTTGGCTTCTTGGAACCATCAAGTACCTCCTATTTGGAATATGAAGGGGAGGGGTCACTCAGTCCAGCTCTCCTATACAGTCAGTGGTACCTCCCAAACCCACTCTTGTGTTGAACTTGCATCACATTCCTGGCTTCTTCTGGAGTTAGCATGGATCATTTTTCCTTTTACCTCAAAATAAGAAAGATAGTTTTTTGAATCTTTTTTTTCTTTTCTGCATGTTGCCACAATGAGTGTGTCTTTGGCACGCCCCATGCAGACTGCACTTCCACATCTGTGTTTGGTAATCACCACGCTCAATAAAAACCA
>JAUDJI010000869.1:0-12312 GCA_037389245.1 Oryzias sinensis | reverse complement strand
CAGCCTACCACCTCCCCGCCAAGGCGCTCAGGGGCAAGGATCGGATGGTGGTGCCCGTGGTGACGCAGTACTCTGCAAAGGAAAACCTGCTGCGTTACGACCCCACGAGGTCCATGGTCGGGACCTACATGACCGCCATCCACGGAAACAAGGGATCTTACTTCATGCAAGAAGTTCTGTTTGCTCCAACACCGGACAGCCTGAAGCTGTTGAGTAAGGTCGTTGGCAGCGCGTTCAACTTTTGGGACATGTCGCTGGAGATGCCAACGCACCTTGAGGCGCTCCGCCCATCCTTCCAGCAGATTCAGCCGTGTCAACTGATGATCTCAAACCCAACAGGATCCAGGGGCAAGGATCAGAGCAGCCAGGCAGCGCTGGCCTCCCACCTGGAAGAAGTGGAACCGATGTGCTGCGCGCCAGAAATGAGCCAAATGCAGGAGTCCTCGAGTGACAGGACGAATAAGAAGGGAGGCGCCTGCGTTGACTGCTTCGGGGAGGATGCGGTGAAATGCGACCTGAGTCGTTTCACGTACGAAAGGAGCATTGGCCGCATGGTGTAATACAGGTCAGGAGGAAAGATGTCCAAAAGGAAGCGGGGCAACATCCTGCCGACGGTGGCTGTGAGAGAGGAGCAGAGACACTTGCCTGTCCTCTACGTGTCCACCACGCTCCGGTTCTACAGGGCTCTGAAACGCAGCTGCGTGAAAGGTAACGGAGAGCCTGTGAGCTGCTGGAACGAGACGCTGCAGGAGATGGCACGGGGGACATTCCTGTCTGGGGAGCTCGAGTTCCAGGAAATCCAACACTGTGCGCTGTCTGCGTTCACCAAGCGTGTCGATCTGAACGGGTGGTGCAACCGCATACCCAGACACGTGGAGAGCAAGTTGATGGTCCCCAGGATGATCGAGGTCGCGGAACTGGCCATCACGTTCATGAATGCCAAGATTCCCAGCGCGTTCGCCGTGGCCGAGCTGTTGCACAGTCCAACCAGGACGCTGCAGAGGTACAGCGAGTTTCTGAGCAGGTATGCCTTGGACGCCACGTTCAAAGAAAGTGAGCGGGCCAGGTTTGCGGCCTCGGTCATGGAGCTCATCAGGAAGGAGTGTGGTTTGCTCGCTCGGCAGCTGCGCTGCTACAGCAAAGACCGGAAAGAAGTAGATCCCGAGACGGCCCGCCGAGCGAAAGCGTGCGCCGAAATGGTGGACAGAGAGCCCTGGGAAGTGAACAAGATCCAGAAAGATTGGTACACAATGTGCAAACATGACCAGTGCAACAAAGACAAGGAAGCGCAAGCTCATGCCAAGGAGGTGAACGCGGCTGCCAAAGTGGCGTTCTTCAAACTCAAAGTTTACTGCAGCAAGCTCAAGAAGCTGGGGATCAACGCAGCCCGCTTGGACGGTGAGCTCAGCGACAGAAATCCTTGTCGCAGAGAGGCAGTCAAGCACCAAGAGGGACGGAGAGAGCCCTCAAAAGACGGCTCGGCACTCTTCACCCCCATCCCAGAGGTGGTTCCTGTTTCGACCTGGATAAGGAACTTGTCTGTGTTGCTCCTTAGCCATCCGTGGTTGCACGACTCCACAGGATGCAGGAGAGAGGCTGTGTGCAAGCTCCTGAACTTAGACGGTGCTCTTCTGAGCGAGACAAACAGGGAGCTCTTGAGAGAATGGGTGGCGTACAACCAGGGAACTGTCAACGAGCTCCGTAAGCGCGGCATCAAGGATCGCCTGAGTACAGCTTTGACCCGATGTTTGGAGTCTCAATCCACACAGGGGTGGAGCGACAAGGTGGCCACGTCATTTGCAGCAGTCCACAAAGTGGAGGCCTTCAGGCAGCCTCCCCGAAGACTCTTCTCGCCGCAGCCAGTCAAGAAGCCAGCGGCGAATGATGTCAACGCGGGCCTAGCGGGCCACGATCGCGGAAGAAAGGCCGAAAGGAGTGGCTGCCAGACTGCCGCCAGAGCTCGACGCCGGTTGCCCCCCTCGGCCGAGCGCGTCCGTGTGACGCGGTCTCCGGTGCCTAAGAGGAGAAGGATCAGGCAGCACCCGAGAGACTGTTATTTTCTCAGCGAAGCCGAGGAAGACAACTGTCTGGAACCTCCCAGCCCTGAAACTGAGGAAGAGTTGGAGCAATGGGGAGAGGACAATGGGAGCTCCTCGGAAAGTTCTGACGATGAAGGTTCTGACAACTACAACTACAACAGTTTCATTGATGACGCCTCATCGTCCGGAGATGAAGCCCCCAACCGGAGGGGCTACAAGCGGGTGCTCAGTTCGGACGACTCTGAGATCGAAGACGCTCTTGAAAGGCCGTATTCCGGGAGACTGAAGGGCAGGGGGTCAAGGTTTGGACCCTCGGTCGAGCAAAGCAAGAGGCTGAGGATCACAAGTGTGTTCACGCGGCGACAAGGTAAAGAGTCGGGTCACGAAACCGAAGATGATTCCGACACTTACTACATCGGGCGCAAACATGTAATTCCCCCAGAAGGCAGGTCACTGAAATCTGCCTCCGGGGCAGCACTGCGTCTCTCAAGCAAGAAAGCCGGAGAAGTCAAGGGTCGAGGTTCGGAGAGGTCCAGTGCTTGGGGGGCTTCCTCACGCTCTTCAAGTTCAGAGAGTCGAGGGTCTGAATCTGAGGGAAGCGGACAGGAATCTGAAGGACAAGTCTCGGGCATGTCGACCGGCAGCATCCATTCGCATCGTGAGCACAAGGCCAGAAACTCCCTGAAGTCTGCGGACCGGGGCAAGCGGTGCCTAACCGTCAGGCATCCCAGCGAGAAGCTGGAGATTGATGATCAAACCCTGAGATCGCCCGCAAAACCAAAGCAGATCACGCCGTCTAAACAGAGCGGTTCCCTGGGCAGCTCTGCCTTTGGTTGCGACGACAGGTACGCAGGGTACGACCCACCGAGAAAGAGGAGCGTGGAGTGGGCGGGGCCTCACGCCGAGCGACCAGAGCCGGCGAAGGAGCCCAAGCCCATCGATATCAGAGAGCCTGATGCCAACTTGCTGGACTTGGGAGAGGGGTCCTGTCGCATCTGGTCCAAAGGCAAGGACGAACAAGAGGCGTCTCGGCTGTGCCCCTCGAGGGACTCAGACGTCTGCGGACACTCCGGAGAAAGCGAAGAAGAGGGATGTGCTGCTTACTCTGTGACGATGTAGCAAAAGTCAGACGAACGACCGGCTCATCCGTCAAAAGTTGAAGACCACCCCACTGAACCCTTGAAACTCAACGTGTGGAGTCTCGGTGGACGAGGACCGTCATAGACTCGCCACTCGCACGGCGTGAAGAGTTCTTCCAGATCTCACTTGGAGAAGGCATTCATGACTGCAGACTCAGTTCTGTGTGTCATTTTGACATCTGTTTGATCTCAGTGCAATTATGTGTGATGAAATAAAGAAAATAAAAAAAAATCAAATCAAATCAGATGCTTTGCTTTGTGTTTCTTTTATGTGTTTGTGCAGTTTGAAGTCCAGTTCACGCTTTGAGGACCCGACCGACCTTGCGGTGAGACTCTGTGGCTCGACCGAGCCTAGGACGGTCCCTCAATGGCGGTGCCTCAATGATCAAAGCACTCAAGGGCTCGCAGAGTATACCTGGATCCTTCGTGTATTTTTTTTTTGCAACTCTTTCCTGGCACTGAGGAAGAAAACCCCCAAACAAAAAGCTAAAACAAATAGAGGCATCCATCAAAGGTGTTCTCAAGTGTCTTTATTTTGTCTTTATTTTATTTTTAAGTTGCATTATTTTATTTTTCTTCGGTTTTAAATTCCTCTACTCTCTTTTCTTTTCTTTTCAAACTATTTTATGCGTCCCAAACTGTGTGCTCAGCACAGGCCCCGTAATCCGGCCTTAACAAAAGTTCTCCAGTCTTCACAAAAGCACTCTGACCACCACTGAAAGGATCCGGTCACAATGGGAAATCTCCAACCCAGCACAGACTGGGCCCGACCACCACCAAAACGGTCCGATTGAGAAGAGTTTAACTCCGACTGCCTCTGAAATTGTCCAACTCACAGCAAAAGTAAACAAAGAGAGCCCGCCTTCTGACTCTGTGTGCTTCTGACTGCCTTTGAGAAAGACAGACTCCACACGTTGCCAGCCGTCCGACGAGCTCATGAGAGAGTGAGTGAGTGTGAAGCACACAACCAGTCACAGATCTAGATGTAGTGTTCACAGCACAGCCAAAGGCCAAGCCGTTAGATGTAGTATTTGGAGTGCAGCCGAAGACAAAGCCACAGCAGGCTTCGTGCAAACCTTGGCCATGAAGTCTGACAAGATGGCTCAGCGGAAGGAGCAAGCGACGTTGCCTTATAGAGAATCTGACACCGCCGTGGTGAAAAAGGTGAATTTGCCCAAAGACAGGAGAGCCCTGTTCCTCGCGTTGGACGCCGAGACTCTACACGACCACGAGACGGCCGAGCTGGCTTTTCGTGCTTTGCGGCCCTGCGAAAGGTCCATGGTGCAGCTGCTCCTCTACCTCACGTACTGCTGCAAAGGACAGGTCCTCCAGTTGGAGGACCCTGACTTTTCGAGCATGTCAGCTCCCGTCAGGGAAGATTTCGCACATGGATGGCTTTTTTGTTTTGTGTTGGACATGAACAGGGGCAACTCTTTTGAAGCTTCTGGCTTCACGACCACCAGACGTGAGCCGCCTGGGCGTTGGGATCGCGATGAGAACGACCCAGCCGAGTACGTGTCCGGCGACAGGCTGCTGAGTTTCGTGGAGGCGGACGCGAGCGTGTTTAGAAGCCCTGGAGGGAGAGGTGAGACCAACGCGGCGGACCAGCCCTTCGACTCGAGTGCTGACAGCGAGCCTGATGGGGTTGAGGACGAGCCTGGCCGCGAGGAGACGCTTGACGCGGCCGACATCGACTGCAAAATTGGAGAGGAGGCCTACAACGCCTTCATGAGACTTCAGCTCGTCAGGCAGAAAGCGACATCCCTGAACAACGCTATGATCGTCATGAGAGACCCCAAAGCGGAACTGAGCCCTGCGTTCGAGTGGTTAGACATTCACAGTGACACGCTAAACCCCGATAAGATAGACAGGAAAAGGGTCAAGGAACTGCAGGGCTCCATGTTCATGCCTGCCAGCCAGGGCGGGAAGCAGACAGTCACGCTGCCTGAGGCGATGACCGATCTTACATTGAAGTCTCTCGCGGATGCTATAGGAAGGATCACGGACACCGAGAGTCGGGGACAAGGCAAGGAGCTGTTCGAGCGCCTGATCTCGAGACTCACCGAGGACAATTGGAGAAGGCACAAAGTGGTGCGAAGGTACAACTCGGCCATCCCGAATGACGCGAGGTTCTTGGAGGAGGCAAGAGCCTTCACTAGAGCGCTAGCACACAAAACCTTCGGCCCAGGTCTCTGTGGGCAGGCTCCTGGTGTTTAGGTACTCGATCGAAAAACTGATAGACAGGGACAAGCCCGACGCTTTCCTAAATTCCATGCTCCATAGGCACATGCCAGTGGGAAAGCTCTGCATATCGAGAGCGCTGCGAGAGATCGAGACCAACCGCAGGACCCGACACCTTGCTCTGCTGTTGAGGGGCGGCCGCTGCGACTGCCCCCGCCCTGGACCGGCCGTCGGCCAGGACCGTCGAGGGAGGAGGTGCCGGGAAGACTGTCAGACTGCGTACACGTGCTTCTACAACGCGTGTGAGCAGCACCCCTTCTCCGTGAGCAGGTGCGACTACAACCATTACTTTGCGCACCTGTACCCTCACCTGGGAAAACTTGAACGCCTGAGCAAGGACATGAAGGCGAAATACGGAGGACACAGGCACTTCGAGAGCATAGCCAACATGGTCTTCGACATCCTCGCGAAGCGCCGTTCCTCGGAGGCCGACGCGCTGTACGCGGGGCTCCGGGACCTGATGGGAGAAGGGATGCTCAACTCGCGACTGTCTCTCGGCCGCGCTCTCCCCGACATACACGAGGAACTGTGCCTGGGGCTCCCGGCCGACGACTACTACGATGACTACGCCGAGGACCCGCGTTCGCTGAACCCTGTGAAGGTCTACGACCACGCGCTGGTGCGCTACATGCTTTCTGACAGCCTCCAGGTGGGAAGGCTATTTCAGGCCTCCACCACCTTCAACTACGTGGTGACCAACACCGCGCCCAGGTACACGATCGAACGGATCATGCTGTTCAACGTCACCGGGCCCGGGGAGGGCAAGAGCTACGCCAACAACGTGCTGAACTGCCAGTTCAGGCAGGTGAAGGGCTGGATAGAGACGCTCACGTCCTTCACCCCGCAAGCGTTCAAGTACAAGCAGCAGAGGAAAGCTTGCGTGGTGATGATAGACGACGCTCACATCACCCACGAGAAAAACCTAAAGGCCCTGGACAAGGAGTCCAGCGTGATACCCAACACGTTCAAGAACCTGCTGGACACCAGCGTCTTGGAGAGCGACGTGGTGGGCAAGGATACGTGCAGCGGAAAGGTGGACACTGTGAGGTATCAGGCAGTGCACAACTGCGGGTTCGTGTGGAACACCAACACCCTGGGGTTCGTGAGCGACGCCTGGGCCGACCGCTGCGTGATCATGGAATCCGAGTTCTCGGCGCACGTGACTCGGACGCGCAGCTCGAAACAGCTGCAGGACACGGTGGAGAAGCGATCCATGGACAATGTGGCCACCGTCTGCCTGTACAGGCAGAACCTTGTGCAGTCGGCCACCATGATCGCGGAGTCCGAGATCATGCAGTTCGACAGGAGGTTCGACGTGGCCAGAGACACCTGCGTCGAGGCCATGTACGCCAGTTACGTTGTGTGCGCGGGAGCCTTGAGCAGACGGGCGTCCTTCTGCATAAACCAACTGGTCTTCGCCGAGGCCATGAAACTGGCCTGCCACTTTGTGTTCGACGTGTGGGTCCCCCCGTGGACGGAGGTGCCCGACGAGGGGAGCTTCCCTGACCTCCGCGGCTTCGTGACGCAGCTGAACAGGAACCGACTGCGGGCCCTGGACAGGCTGTCTTTCGGACAACGCCGTGTACAAGCTCTGCGCGGCCGTCTGCCTGCCGGACATTTGCCCCCGCGTGCTGGACGCACAGGGACGCTTCGCGTGCAAGGCGCTGGGCCTCCTTCTTTGTCAGGTGCGTGAAAAGGGCCTGAAGACCACCGTCAAGGACGGTCAGATGTGCATTTCGGGCGTCGATTCTTTGAGTTTTTAGGGCCCCGAATTTAGAGGCGGCAACGACGCCGCTCACGAAATGCTCCAGCTTTGCTCGAACTGCACGTTTCCCGAACATGGGGAAACGGGTCCCAGGAGCCGCAGGCTCTGCTCGTACAAATGCGCCCCCTCTCAGAACACGCAGCAGGGCAGGCGCGGACACGCTCGGCCCAAAAAGGTGAGCTCCGTCACCCTTTCTCTCGAAGCGGTCTACGACATGCTGGCTCTGTACGCGCCCGAGGCGCACCGGGGCTTCTGGGACCAGCTGGGCGAAGCGATGATGGACGCCTATGACAACGAAACGGTCGAAAAGACCAATGCGTTCGGGACCGCGCAGGCCGACGGGGACGAGGAGATGGATCGGAGCGCTAGACTGGTGTTTTCCCTGGACTTCGGCGACGACCCGGTTCGCTCCCTGATACTCGAGGCGACGGCGGGAGTGGATCCTCTGAACGAGCTCTCGTTCAACAAATGCGCCATCGGGGGACAGCTCTTTCGCTGCACTGCCCCCTTGTACTACGGAGGGCTGGTGGCGAGAGCCTTCAGGCTCAGGGGAGATGACCCGCCGCGGGGATCTCTGGACCCTCTGCACGAGAGGGAGTCCGAGAGAGGCCCGGCGGACACTTTTCACGGGCCTCGCTTGAGCGTCTACTCGCCGGAGTACTCGGGCCTGCCGGTGAAAAACGTGAGCTCCTTCTGCGCCACGCGAACCGTGTACCACCAGGAGCGAATTCTGTTGAGGGAGGAAGATGGCACCCGCCGGCCCGTCGTCGAGCTGGAACCGGATTGGGAGTGGCTGGAAGCCTGCGAGGTGTTCAACAGACTGCACGGTCATGATGCGTTCACCGTCGAAAGCCTGAAACGGGACTACGCCGTGGCCATGACTGTGGTCAAGGGGGAGGACGTGTCCAGGGCGCCTTTGAGATCGCGGAGGTTGGCCCGAGCGTTGAGCATCTTGCGCGAGGCCGACGGCCGGGCCGCTCTGGAGATGAGAACGTGGACTTCGACCCAGTCTCGCGCAGGTGAAACTCGCCACGAAGTGAGGACTTCTGAACTGGGAGGGATGGGCCGCTCGTGCAAACGGCTGACCTCCGGGTCAGTCTGCACTGAGAACCTTGACAAGCGACGAAGGCGTTGACTAAGGACATCTGAGCGGTTCGCTTGACAAATCTTTTGTATATGAGAGCGTCCCCAAGTCATGTTGTAATAAAAAATCATTCCCCAAAACCAATTCTGGGTGTCTTTGTGGCTTTTTTATTCGTTTTGTTATTGTTTTATTCAGCAACCAAGTACCAAACAGTGGCTCCGCGCGCTGTCTCGCTGTCCCTGAGACCCCGAACAGAATCAGAATCAGAACCAGACAGTGGCTCTGCGCGCTCCCTCGGGGGTCCGAGCGACTGCTCTGATGACTGTGGCTCCTCGCGCTGTCTCGCGGGGTCTGTGTGACCCCGAACAGAATCGGAACCAGAAAGTGGCTCCGCGCCCTGTCTCGCAGGGTCAGTGAGACCCCCAACCAAGCTGGAACCAGACAGTGTCTCTGCGTGCTATCTCTGGGTGTCCGTGAGACTCCAAACAGAATTGGAACCAGACAGTGGCTCCGCGCGCTGTCTACCGGGGTCTGTGAGACTCCCAAACGAATTGTAACCAGATAGTGGCTCCGCGCGCTCTCTCGGGGGGTCCGAGCGACCCCGATGATGACTGGAACCAAACAGTGGTTCCGCGAGCTGTCTCGTGGGGTCCATGAGACCCCCAACCATATTGGAACCAGACAGTGGCTCTGCGCGCTTTCTCGGGGGTCCAAGCGACCGCTATGATAACATGTACCAAACAGTGGCTCCGTGTGCTGTCTGGCGGGATCCGTGAGACCCCCAAGAAAGTTGGAAGCAGACAGTGTCTCCGCGTGCTGTCTCGCAGGGTCCATGAGACCCCAAACAGAATTGTACTGGTAGGCTTTGGAGAAGGTAGAGAATGTTTGGGAGCAAAAGGAAAAAGAGTGAAAGGGAGTAAAACAAAAAGGTGGAGCCTTGGGAGGAACAATGGAAGCCCATGTTGTATGAAGGGGGGGGGGGGGGCAAAGGGAGTAGACGTGTTGGTGTCCATAAAATTACTTCTGATCAGCACAACTGTTTGTGCACGCACAGCTCTGGAGCAGTGACGCATGTTCACCCCAAGAAAGGCAGCTTTAGACTCTTGTCGATTCCAGGTACGGTAAGCTGTGCTCGAAAAGCGCAACTGTTTCAAAAAAGAAGAAAAAGAAAATGCTAACCCGTTGAACATTTTAACACATGAACTCACTTACGTGAAAAAAAAAAAAACTCTCTCTCTGGTCCTGAGCTCTAAGCTCTGCGATCCAGGTTCAGCAGCATGAAGCCTCGTGAGATTCAGCAAAGTGGAAAGTCCTTTCGCATTTGGAAGTTCTCAGGTTGAGAGGAGTACGCGGAGGACTAACTGCCCTCCACTGTGTTGCTCTTTGTAGTGCGACAACTGGCTTCGCACGGCCCGTTGGGAGAAATCTTCCACGCTGCACAGAGTCTTGGTCTCTGTGGTTGGACCTCGCTGTCCCCTTTCCTTCTCCCAGTCAGCCTCCTCCTTCTCCTTCATAAAGAAGGCCCAACTTCTAACTTTTCCTCTTTCTCTTCCAGTGCCTTCCTTCTCCCTCTCTGTCTGACTCTGCCTCGCAGAAGTCTGACGGGAGTGCGGTGGACAAGAAACCGGAAACGGAAACTAAACCGGAAGAGTTGGATAACAGGCCCTTCAAGACTTGTTCCGTGCAAGCCAATAGAGGTCAAAGTAACCTTACACGAGTTTAACAAACACTCGAGGGAAGTTGCTCCATAAAGTGTGCGAGAGTGAAGGTTCGAGAGAAGTAAAAAGAAAAATCGATCCTTCTGCCATGGACGCCTTCCTGGAAAAGTACTGGATGTCCAGCCATTGCCTGGGCAAGGGGGGCTTCGGCAAAGTGTTTCTGGGAAAGAGGCGGAGCGACGGAATTTCCGTGGCCCTGAAGTTTGTCCCGCTCTTGCGTACGAGATGCTGCGAAGTTGACGGGACCAGTAAGCCCCTCGAAGCGGTCGCCTTGGAAATGGTCTCCAAAGACCCTCCGTTTCCGGGGATCATCCGCATGCTGGACGTTTACAAGACCCCAGGAGCTTGGGTGATAGTCACGGAGAAGCCAGAGAACACGCAAGATCTGTTCGACTACATCACGACCTGTAAGCATCTGTGTGAGGACACTGCCAGAGAATTTTTTAGTCAGGTCATCCAGGCCCTGCTCCACTGTCACAGCCGCGGTGTCGTGCACATGGACGTAAAAGACGAAAACCTGCTGCTGGACCTGTCTACGCGCAAGCTGTTACTCATCGACTTCGGCTCTGCCGTTTTTCTTGAACCCAACAAAGAGTACGACACCTTCCACGGGACTGCGACGTACGCGCCCCCCGAACGACTCACCCGAGGATGCTACAAAGCTCTTCCGTCTGAGGTTTGGTCGTTGGGGATTCTTTTGTATGACATGGTGCACGGGGACATACCGTTTCAAGACGACAGGGAGATCCTACTGGGCGAGCTTCGATTAAAAAAAGACATCTCCGAGGACTGCGTGGCCCTGATAAAATGGTGTTTGAGCAGGACGCCCGAAGAGAGACCGACGCTGAAAGACATACTGGCCCACACTTGGATGTTGAAGCGAGGCTCGGAGGTGCACGAGGGCAACGCCTCGGCCGGAGCCCCGACACCCACGCGAGGGGATCTCCAGCAATCGGAGCCCGGCTCAGCTCTGGTGGCCCGAGCCCACGATGTCGACGCGCAAACCCAGCGAGGGTCCTTGTCGTCCAAAGAAAACAAAATGCAGCTTCGTCCGGCGATGGCAACGCTCTGCTCCGAGGGCTTCGAATCAATCTGGAGGAGATTGCCGTCCTTCGACCAACTTCCCAGTCGTCAGGGGAGTATCGCCGCAGAGACAGGACGTTCTGCGACTCGTTGCCGTTCAGATGTCTCGCAGAGCGGAGCGCATCGTCCGGGTAAAGGAGAGCTCCCAAAAACAGAGTAGGATGTAGGATGTTGGACAAGATGGCTGAGGGCTCGTGTTGTACAGATGGCAGTTCCATGATAATTCGGTAGAGCTCGTTCCCTGATGCCTACTGTAAAGTTTTCTTGCCTTGTTAAAAAATAAAAGTTAAACAGGAACCTCAACGTCGCATATTTGCTTTCTTTTTTGCTCATGTGTTTTGTGACAACATGACTATTTGAAGAGACATTTTTCTAATTAAAGGATACATCACACAACAATCTCGGTTTTTAAAGATTGAAATGAAAAAAAAATACATTGGTGTGTAAAATTTTTAATCAAATAACGTTCAGCATATACACATGTTAGATGAAGTGATTACCGCACACAAAGGCTACATGTTTTTGGTCAGCATATACACAGGTTAAACGAAGTGATTACCGTATACAAAGGTTACATGTTTTCGAATACTTGACACAACTATGAGAATACAGTATGAACATGTTACGTAAAGTTACTGTCTCGTACAAGATACGGTACACATTGAGACGAGTACTAACAGCCCGGCCACGCATGGTCCATTTCGTCAAAGCGGACGGGCAAGAATGACAGCCAGAGCGTTCTGCTGCAAGGTTACTTTAATGACCCCGTCCTCCCACTCACCGTAGCACCAGCAGAGTAGGGTGAGAAACGAAACGGTCCGAAGAACCCTCATGCTGCCCTACTCGAAAAGAAAAGAAAGAGTGTGTTTGAAAAGTCAGCAGAAGTCAGTGACTTTAAATACCCTAAGTGAAATGAGACAGATTTTTATTATAAAAGAAATACAGGAAAAAGAAAGAAAAAAATATGTATAGTTGTTGAGTTAGTTACAAGGGGGCTTACAAAGAGCTCCGACCAAAGTTTAGGGACACTAACCTGAGTTCTGAGACTCCTACCATGAAAAGAAGCATCCGACCCTCATCTCTCACGAAAAGAGTCTCAGTGAAAATCTGGTAAAAATGTATACTAAGGAGGGAAAAAATAAAATAAAAGAATAAATAGTTCCGCCAGCTGTCTCCGCGCGCTGTCTCTGGGGGTCCGTGAGACCCCGAACAGAATTGGAACCAGTCAGTGGCTCCGTGCGCT
>JAUDJI010000868.1:0-12315 GCA_037389245.1 Oryzias sinensis | reverse complement strand
GGGGGGGGGGGGGTCATAGGTTAGCACAAGGGGTTCAGAGCAGAACAGGTGATGAGGTGGATTGGTCCCAGCTGGTGGAGTCAGGAGCAGAGCAGGAGGGGGAGGAGACTGACAGGCACCAAAACAGAAAATGTATTATTTGTTCATTATTCATACAATTAACTTTAAGATCAACTTTAAATTTAGGTTTTATTTTTAATAATAATAAAAAAGTTTTATTTTATTATTTTTATTAATATTATATATTTTTTTACTTGTCCAACAGCTGAGCAAACAGATGAGAGCTGAAGGTTTCTTGACATATTTTACTTTTACTACAGGGTACCGTCTTCAGTTAGTCCAAAACGCTGCTGCCAGGCTTTTAACGGGGTCAGACTAAAGGGCACACATCACCCCCATTTTATCCTCCATGCACTGACTCCAAATCAAGTGGCATATTGATTTTAGAATTTTAGTTTTAACCTATAGAGCTTTAAATGGACAGATCCGATCGGATCAAAATCTTTTAAAGATTTTTAGGACCAAATATAAAACCAGAGGTGAGCGGTCGTCCCAGGCAATAGCCCCCAGACTCTGGAATGCCCTCCCTCGTGTGGATGAAGTCAAATGAAGACACTTTTATTCATAAATGCTTTTTAGCTGACTGATTTCATTGTTATTTTCATTCTACATTTCTTTTCTTCAATTTAGTTTTGCTTTACATCATATTTAATTGTTTTTCTGCTTTTATGCTAATATTTTTTTTTTATTGTTCAGCGCTTTGTGATTTTATCTGTGAAAGGCGCTGTATAAATAAAACATACTTACTTACTTACTTACTACTATAAATCTTCAGACACATCAGGTGTAAGTTTGAATATTAAAAAATATTTTTTTTCAATAAAAACATCATTTCAAAAAAATCTGCCTAAAGTTATTAGTTCACTTGATTTGTTTTTGATGCCCTTTGTTTTTTATTCCAAAATAAAATGTAGGTAAATTGTAAGATTATTATAACATCATAAATGTGTCCAAAGTGCTCCACGCAGAAATGTTTGTCACACTAAAGAATAAAATGTTTGCCTTTATGTAAAATTACAACAAAATGATGCTTGGAAAAAGTTATTTATTATCATGGATTGGAGGTTTAAAACTATTTTGCAAGAAGTGATGAATGGCTTTTCTATTCATTCATATAATGATTACATTTTTTAGAGTGTTCTGATGTTTACTTAATTAACTGTCCTTTCCAGCTTCGATTTTTGGGTTTTTAAATGAAACTGAAAGTGTTGCAGGTGAACTCACCTGAACGCAGATTAGGATGATGTCAAATGAAAGAGTCCAACCTGGATTCACAGTTCTGACAGCATTAGGTCCACTGTGGAGAACTAAGAAAAGAAATTTAGGACTTTAAGATTTTATGCCCCAAGCTTGAGTTTTGTCATTTTTGGACAAAAAAGATGTATACTTGTATTTTTAAAGACAACATTTAGCAAATAAATGTTATCTTGGCAGTATTAAGTTGTAAAGTCCCACTACCTGTCATACACCGAGGTGTGCGAACTTTGTTCTCCACATTTGACCCCTCCCCTGGGGGAGCGGTGAGGTGCAGGCACAGCCGTGCTCGGGAACTGTTTGGTGGTTCAATCCCCCCACAATCCAACCACTTAATGCTGAGTGTCAAGCAGGGAGGCATTGGTCCCATTTTTAAAGTCTATAGTATGACTCGTTCTGGATTTGATCTCACGACCTTCCAGTCACAGGGCGGACACTCCTCCACAAGGCCACTGAGCTATTAAACTAAAAAAAAAAATGTGTGAGAAGAAAGCTATAAACCGAACAGAAAAGGAGTAATATTTTGCAGTGAGATGCATAGAGTGCATTGTAGACCGTTACATAAGCATTGGTCTATGAATAAGGAAATACTGTCTTTCAGGAAATAACCCTTTATTTTTTGGATAAATCCAGAGGGTTGTGTCAGGAAGGGCATCCAACATCAAATCTTTGCCAAACCAAATATCTGAACCAGACCTCTGACATCCATACTGGATCGGTTGAGGCCCAGATTTACAATGACCGCCATCGGTGCCGACAGGGCCAATGGAAATTGGATAACTGTTGGTCAGACAAGGAGCAGAGGAGGAAGACATGTTGGTAGGAAGAGAGAGAAGAGGAAAGTCTAAAATGTTGGAACTACGACAGGAGAAGGTAGAGAGTTAGTGGACATGATGCAGAGGAGGAAGGTAGTCATGCTGTGTCCAGGAGACCAGGTGGAAAAGACGGCTAGAAGCTGAGGAGAAGCGTTCTAGATGTTCTTTCATGGTGGAGACAAGAGGAGAAATGGAGGAGGAGTCGTCATCTTAACCCTTGTACTATCTTAGATGACCCCTCCCCTTCCATTGAGGTGTTCCCCCTACCATGACAAAGGTGGATAAAGGTGGAAAGATTTCATGTAATCCATGGACACCAGTGAAGATCACAAATCATTGAAGAAAGAAAGTTCAGAGCTCTGTCTAGTGGGTCTAGATGACCCACCTCCCAATGTTAAAGTGCCTAGAATAGACCAAGGGTTACAGAAGTAGGGCTGGGCGATATGGCCTAAAAAGAAAATCTCAGATTTTTTTTTTTAATTTGATTTCCGATTTTTTCCTGATCCCCCCCAACTTAAGAAAATCAATAAGTACAAACGGCAGACAAACTGCCTTTGACTGTAATGGGCTTCAGGCAAATGTAGCGGGGGGGGGGGGTCTCTTCTGTTAAAGTGGGTGCTTCAGCACAAAAAACCAGTCCAGCTTCGTTGCAATATCCCAACTGGGTCTGCATTTATTAACACCGTCGGCCTGTATCTCTTATTCTCCGGTCTCACTTCCAGAACTTCAACATAAATAGACAAACCATCATTGCCCTCTAGTGGCAGGTCCATGAACTTAAACAAACAATATAGCATATTGTTACATCTTTTCTCTTTTTGGAAGCTACTTCTCAATGTTATTCTTTGTACGGTCCAAATAAAAAAAAATCACCACATATGACTAGAACAACTAAATCAGTTTACCACAACACAATACCTGACCGTCTACCTCGCCTTTGCTCCTCCTCCTACACCTGGCTGTGGATCCTGCCTCTGGCTCATCTCTGCTCTGTACCTGACCGAGTACCTCTTCTCTACTCCTGCTCCAACACCTGGCTGTGGTTCCTGTCTCCGGCTCGACTCGCCCCCCTGACTGTCCCCCCAACCACGGCTGGATGAAGCTCGTCTGCTGGACTTTATATATGTAGTTGTAGATTTAGATAAGTTAATTCTTCTCTAAGAGTTCTGGTACATCGCCTGTCCGTCCTGGGGGAGGATCCCTCCTTCATGTGGACACCCCTGAGGTTTCTTCATTTTTTCCGGAATCCATTTTTTTTGGGAGTTTTTCCTTACCGTGAAGGGGGGTCTAAGGGCAGGGATGCCAGTATAGCAGTTTGTTAGTTCATTTTAGTATTTTCCTATTGAATTCTTTGTATTCGTGATCCTTTTGAGTTCATGTTTTACTTTGAAGCCCATCGAGACGACTGTTGTGATTTTGGGCTATACAAATAAAATTGAATTGAATACAAACTTTTCAAACAAATGTTTGAACATTTTTTTTCTTCTTTTTACAGGAGTGTCTGTTCAGGAAACAAAGTCTTTGTAGCGCCTTGGCTTGTGAATGACCCTACCAGTTCTGGTTGTCATTGGTCTCTCAGGGGTCGGTTGAGTTTCTACTGACTGTGCTTGGGCACCTTCCGGGTCAACAGTCTCGATGTCAAGGGGTACTGTTGGTGGTATGTTGTGAGAACGCCTGAGGTGCCTACGGATTCTCCTCAGCACAGCACCTGACTCCATTGCAACCTCATAGGACCTATCGTCGACAGATTTTTTCACCAAGCCTCTCCTCCATTTGTTGTGGGGCTGAAAAGGCTGAACTCTCACAGCATCACCTACTTTCAAAGGACTGAGGTCTCTGGCTGATCAGTTGTAGTAAGCACACTGACGATGTAGGTTGTTAAGCAGTGCTTCCTTGGCTTGAGGTACTTTGGGCTTGAGTAGACTGGGTTTGACTGGAAGCAATGTCCGTGTGCGGCGAACTCAGTAGCCTTTGTGCTGGGATGCTGTGAAGTCCCTGGAATGGTGTATTGAGATGGTCTAAGAGTGCAAGATAAGGATCTAGTCCAGAAGCTTTGGCTTTGTGTAACAGTCTCTTGGCCGTCTTAACAGCTGACTCGGCTTTGCCATTACTCTGTGAGAAACCTGGGGATGAGGTTTATGTTCAAATTCCCACCGCAGGCTGAATCTCTGAAACTCTTGGGAAGATTACTGTGGTCCATTGTCTGAGACTACAGTGTTGGGGATGCCGTATCTGGCAAAATGAGCTTTTAATTTTTTGATCACTGTGCTCAATTTGGTGTCTGGCAGAAAGTCTTTCTCCCAAAAGTTGGAGTAATAGTCAACTATTACATGATAGTCTTTGTTGTCAAACTGAAATAAGTCAACACCCACTTTAGCCCACGGCCTGTTTGGTATTTCATGTGGGTGGAGTGTTTCCTTTTGTTGTTTGTCATCTACTGACCTGCAGATATCACAACGAGCAATATGTGTCTTGATTTGGTCACTCATGCCAATCCAGAACACGCATTCCCTGGCTCTCCTCAGGCATCCTTCTGCACCAAAATGAGACGAGTGCAGGCGTCTGGTGATGTCCTCCTGGAGGGAAGAAGGGATAACCGCACGTTCTCCTTTAAACACAATGCCATCTTGGTGACTGAGTTCCTCTTGAAAAGAAAAGTATGGTTTTATTTCAGTTGGTATTGCTCTTTTATCTGAAGGCCATCCTTGCTGCATCATTTTGATAATCATTTGTAGAGTTTTGTCACCTTTTGTTGCTGTTCTGATCTGGCTAAGACTGTCATGGGAAATAGGCAAATGTTGCAACATATTAACAGTCTCTATTTCAGCTTCTCCAGAGTCCTGGTGTGCACATTCTGGGAGGTATGCCCTGCTTAATGTGTCTGCCAGTAACATGTCTTTGCCTGGGACGTACACCACATTCAGGTCATATTTCTGAATACGTAGCATCATTCTTTGGAGTCTCTTTGGTGCACTTAACAGTGGTTTTCTAACTATGGTCTCTAAGGGCTTATGGTCAGATTGGACGGTGACTTGGTGACCATAAGTGTACTGATGGAACTTCTCAACACTGAAAACCATAGTTAAAAACTCCTTCTCGATCTGAGCATAACCGCGTTCTGTTTGCGTGAGTGCTCTACTTGCATATGCGATGGGCTTGCCCTTCTGTAGGAGTGCTGCACCCAAACCTGCGTCTGATGCGTCACATTGCACCACCAGATCATCTTCTGGGCTGTAGTACTTCAGGGTAGGAGCATCTGCAATCGTCTGTTTAAGTTTCACAAAGCATTCTCATGATGATCTGTCCATTCCCATTCCGTGTCTTTATGGGTCAACTGTCTTAACACTGCACGCTGGTTGGAAAGATGTGGGCAAAACTTAGCTAAATAATTAGCCATGCCTAGCAGTCTTTGTACTGCCTTCACATCTGTGGGCCTCGGCATTTGTTCAATTGCACGCACCTCGTCTGGGTCAATTTTAAGTCCATTCGCTGTGAGACGATGTCCGATGTACTTGCACTCACGTTGTCTCAGTTTAAACTTTTCTGGGTTCAGTTTGATGTTTTTCTGTTGACAGCGTTCCAGGAATTTTCTCAACTTTGCATCATGGTCTTGGATGGCTGCTTCCTGACTTTCACCTTGGCCTGTTATAAGCATATCGTCAGCAATAATGTAAAGGCCTGGCAGCCCATCCAGAGCTTGGGTCAGTTTTCTCTGGAAAACCTCAGGTGCTGGACTAATCCCCATGGGCATTCTAAGCCATCTGTAGCGCCCAAATGGAGTGGAGAAGGTAGTCAGGTAACTCGACTCCTCTGCGAGTTTCACATGCCAAAATCCATTCTTAACGTCACAAACTTGTGACAAACTGTGAACACTTTTGCCTTAGACATTTCTGGAAGTACATCCTCTATAGTAGCCAATGGAAAGTGACTTCTTTGTAGTGCCTTATTCAAGGGCTTTGGATCAATGCAAACTCTGAGTTTACCGTTCTGCTTTTGCACAACCACCATGCTGCTGATCCAAGCTGTGCTACAGTCAACTGGGGTGATAATACCTCTCTGCTCCAACTTCTGAAGCTCCTCCTTTAGTGGCTTCATCATGGCGACAGCCACTCGTCGCTTTGGGAGTTGTACTGGCTTCACGCACTGGTCCACTTCCATTTTGTATTCTCCTTCCAGACAACCGTCTCCTGTGAACACATCTGCAAAATCCGTCTTAATTTGTTCGAAAGTCCATTTTCCGTTTGCGTCTTCTCCTTTTGTCAAAATGCTATCCATAGTCCTAATGTTTTCATATTGTACTTTTGTCAGCTTCATAGCTTCACTAGCTCTTTTACCAATCAGTGGCACAGGGCTGTCTTTGTCTACCACCTGGAACTCTAACTGGTATAGTTTTTGGTTTCTGGGGCTTCACTTTGCTACCATTATACATCACTAATACAGAGTTTGTTTCATCAAGTGTTACATCTTTGTTTAGCAGGTCAACAGGTAACACATTGCATGTGGCTCCACAGTCTATTTGAAATCTTACCATGTTTTTGCCCAAGAGCATGTTTGCAAACAGTTTAGCGTCTTTCATTTTGTCAGAGCTAACAGGTTCTACATTTTCACCTTGTGCCTCATTCTGTTATAAGATGCACTGTTTTCTTCTTTCGTGTGTCAATGCGGGCTTTACATTTTGCAGCAAAGTTGTTTTCCTTACCACACTTTTTGCATTTTTTCCCAAATGCTGGACATTTTAGTTTGCTCCTTTCATGCGTTCGGCCACAAAACTTGCATTCCACTGTGCTTTCTTTGTCTCTCTTTGTCTGATGCTGGTGAGGAGACCTGTGTACAGCGTGAACGTCCTCCGTTGTACTTGCAATTGCTTTGCAGTTCTCCCGGGATAATTCAGCCGCTCTGCAGAGTTGAATACAGGTGTCCAACGTCATGGCTCTCTCTCTCAGAAGCCTTTCTCTCATGCCGTCATTGTTAATGCCACATACTATCCTGTCTCGGATGAGTGAGTCTCTTAAAGTGCCAAAATTGCACGTTTTAGTGAGCAGTTTCAGTTCAGTCACATAACTATCAATGGACTCACTGATGCCCTGATTTCTTGTGAAAAATTTGTACCGCTCCACTGTTTCATTCACCGTGGGATTGCAGTAATTGTTAAACTTTTCCATCATGTCATCCACCTTCCAGTCAGACTGTGGCGTGTCCCCCATTAGTGTATCCAGCAGCTCTCTGCCATTTTCTCCTACCAAATAACGGAATAGAGTCACTTTCTTACCCTCCTCATCTGGGGCAACTGTCAATCCAACATAAAGTTGAAACTCATCTCTCCATGCCTTCCATGTTTTCGACAGGTTGTTGGAGTCCAGACACAGCACTTGTGGAGTTTTCAGGCCTTTCCAATTTAGCTAGCTCGTCCGTGTGTGATGCTAAGCTCTGCTAATGTTAGCGCTTCACCGTCTTCCACGGCACGTCAGCAGCAAACGACGAGAGAAAAAAATGCTCTTAAAAAATCCAGGTAGAGTTCTCTACCGCTGCCACCATGTTAAAGTGGGTGCTTCCACACAAAAAAAAACAGTCCAGCTTCGTTGCAATATCCCAACTGGGTCTGCATTTATTAACACCGTTGGCCTGTATCTCTTATTCTACGGTCTCACTTCCTGAACTTCAACATAAATAGACAAACCATCATTGCCCTCTAGTGGCAGGTCCATGAACTTAAACAAACAATATACCATATTGTTACATCTTCCTCCACGTCTGTGGCAGTAAACCCATACCAGTTCCAAACAGATGATTGGATTCCTTTCTTTGGAACAAACTTCCCTTTCTCACTGGTAGACATGCTGTCGCTTGCTGTTTCGTGTGTGCTATGATGATGTTGTTGCTTGTCGGTTGCCATACTGCCGTGTGAAACTAACGCTACCAAAGAAATGCCATTACACAAAAACTCAATTTAGTTATTTTTGAAATCGCCTGGAACAAAAAAATTTGAATTATTTAATTCAATCGATTTTTCACCCAGACCTATGAAGGGGGATTTTGTTAGGAGTGTTGTGGAGATAAAAAGAGAGTCAGATAGAGGGATGAGTCTGAAGATAGTGAAGGAATTTATATTTTTGGTAATTTCATTAGGGTTGTCAGTCTTAAATTTTATTACATTGAAGATAAGTCATTTGCTGAAGTGTGTTTTTTAACATCCTTTGTACTTTGAAGAAGCTTCCTTAAGTTGCATATGTGAGAAGTTTCAGGAATGCAGCTCCAATCTCATCCCCCCTTCAGGAGAAACAGTCTTTGATCTTCTAAGGCCATTTGGTTGTAGGTCTGACATGGGCCATAAATTAACTATCTCTGGGACGGATTGTAACTGTGGGAACCACTCCAGGCGTCCGCTCACGTGTGGAGAACAAAAGCTTTATGATCTATTGTATGCATGCTGGCAATTCCGGCCACCTGTGGAGGACCACGGAAAGCAGAGACCAGATGCTGTGATTTCATGGATGGACTCAAGGAAGTAGGCGGGCTCCTCTGTCAGCCAATCTCTAGCGACCAGAGGCGGAGATTCAGCGGCCATCATGCTTCAGGAGGAGGGACTCTGACCACATGTTTAAAAGAGCCATGCTTTGGAAAAAGCTCGGTTCCCAGACGGCCTCATGTGAAGCGGATTGTAATTTCTTACGTTTTGATGGTTTTGGATTTGGGAACCCAGATCGATCTGTTTTATTTTGTTTAGAGCTCTTTGTTAGAGAAAATAAAACCTCTTAATTTTATTCCGTTGGCTTTTTCTGGTCATTCTCCCAACTTAAGAACACGCATGGAAGTAATCTCAAAGCGACTGATTTCTAGATTTACTTCAATAGAAATGGAAGGTGTGAAGTTGAATGATGCTAGCCGGTTTGCCCAACAGGCAGGATGTGACCTCTGTCTAAAAAAGTAAACCAAGACCCAATGTGTGATGAGTTGAATGGCATTTCAAAGTAACTTGGAGAATACAGAGTCAGTAAAGTTCGATTTATTAGATCATTAGATCATCAAAATGTTATACTTTTGGTTTCAATTCTAATCAACTCCACAAAAACATTGCTGTGGGTTCCGTGATTTTTGATCACACGATGGTGACGTGTCTGTGCTTCTTGGATTGAGCCTGTTTTACCAAATCTGGAACCTGAAAACCAAAAAAAAAAATTCATCTGAAAGCATCGATGATTAAATCAGAATATTGTGTGAATTCTTTGGTTCATTTCATGCTGTGAGTGAGGCTGGGCTGTTCCGGGAAGCTCCGGATTTAGTCAAAAACTGGAGTCCAAACTGACCTGTGCATTGTGGGAGTAGCTGTCCTGGTTTGTAAAAACATCAGCGGTTTCAGCTGCAAACAAACCAGAGGCGGTTATTATCCAAAGTATTGCACACAGACACAAAGTGCACAAGTTATCCCTGAGACACCCTACACACACACACGCACACACACACACGCGCACACACACACACATACACAAACACACTCACACACACGCACACACACACACGCGCAGACACACACACATACACACACACACTCACTCACACACACTCACACACGCGCACACACTCACACGCGCACAAACACACACTCACACGCACACACACATACACACACACACACATAGCCTGAACACAAACATTCACACAAAACAGCACTAGGAAGGGGAGGTTTTTAGTCCTTAGTGGATCAAGCTGATTAGATTCACTTATGTAAAAAACTGGACTGAGTGGCCCCGCCCCCCTGGAGTTCAATCAGGAAGCACCCGCTGGCTCCAAAATGCCAAAATCTCATAGACTTCTGTAGAAAAATAAACAGGTCAGATGAACCATTCTTGATCTGATACCTTTTTTAAAGACAGCCTCATTTAAAAAGATCCTCATTTTTTCATAATATTTTTATTTATCGCAAGTTATTCAAGTTCTAAACTGACCAATCAGATGCCTTAGTAAATACATGTGTGGCCTGCGTGCCCCCACCTCAATGTTTGATTGACAGATTTTCCTGAGCTCACTTTCAGTGGAAGGGGTGTGAACTTTGAACACGCCCACTCCTGATTGGTGACAGTAGCTCTGACGCAGAACGGTTTTCACCAATCACTGTTGTCTGGCTCCATCTCGTAGAAAAATGGGGACTGAATTTGCTTATTTTGGTTAGAGTTGGAGGTAAGGCATTTTCTCTGGGTTACATCACACCCGCTCAGTCCAGTTCTATTATACAATCTATGGAATCACTGTATGGACACTGAACCTGACAGGGAACAAAGCTTAAGCCCAGCTTTGAGCCACTTTACTAAGGAGAATGTTTAGTCTGATGTTAGAAACACACGTCTCCTTTAACCTCTTGAGTCCCAAGCTAATTTTTGAGCTGACCCTCTAAACATGTAGCCACAGGGCTCCAGTTAAGCAGGGTTACCTACTGTGGTAATACCCAAAATGTGATGTCCACACACTAGGACACCGGGTCCTAAGAGCTTAAAGATTCATCAGACTTCCTGTAGTTCTTGTAGACTTCAGGCCAAAACTGCACATTTGCTGAGTCAGAGCCATTCTTCAGTCTTAAAGTGCAGGAGTGTAGCAGAAATGTGTGCTTCTCCTCCATCTGACCTGTATGACGCTGAAATGATGGGTTGTCTCGTCCTCGTCTGTTTTCAGGAACAGCTATGCTGCTTATCTGGCTCTGTGTCCTCACCCTCCTGGGACCCAAAAAGGCCATAAGAACATAATCATTGGGTCATGAGAGCTTCAGAGGTTTCTTACCTCATTTCGTCCTCGTAGTTGAGCTCTAGAGACAATCACAAGAAAATACTGTTACCATAGTATGAAATGTGGCTGTTTTAAGATAGACAAGCCTTAAAAACAGTTCCTTATAATACAGAGGTTGGTAATAATGGGGGAACACTTACGTTTTCCTTTCTTTTGTTTGTTGCAGAAAATGATTCCAACAAATAGCAAGACCAGCAAAGCACAACATCCAAAGGACACAACCACAGCCACCAGCACCGTCCAGTCAGGAGCAACTGTTTAGAAAAGATGTGGCGGAATCATTTTTGAAACCAAAACTCTTAAATTCTTGTATTTTGTTTTTGTTTCACAGCTGAAGTGAAAAGAAGGACTACATATTACTCAGGTGAACATGTACACACACTGGTTTCCTCTCTCAACGTATTACCAAATATATAAGATCAACCCAAATATGAGAAACATGATCAAGACTGCAACTGTTTTCAATATTTGCCCTGACGTGTTTTTCGATCGTCTGTTTTTCTGTCAGGCAGTTCCAAAGTATTTTACACAGTTTCAAGTCTGATTCCGATGGGTCATGTATTTTGTCTCCTCATTTGACATCAGATGGATGTCTTTAAGCTTTAGACTTAGTCTAGAATCCCAGTATTCTGTTCTTCAGGGTGGAACTTCCTCCCTGAGGAACAGAATCACTAACATGTACTTGTTCCCGTGCAGACCACAGCCCCCGGTGGGTCTGTTCTAAAACAACTTAGCTTTTAGGTACATTCAACACTTGTTACTATTCTTTTTGAAAAATCCCACTTCCATTTGTGAGAAACTAAAATTAATTGGGGGAAAATTGTAAAAAGCTTTGACGTGAAGTTAGATCGAGCTTGCCTCCAATGCTGATTGTGTATGTGTGTTTGGGGGGAGGGGGGTCAAAAACATGGCAGAACAAAAAATGAAGAGAGCAAAATTTGACTGTTTTTTTATGGGAAATGGACTATTTCAAGCTATCAAAGCAAGACAAATGCAAAACAATACAATTAACTGAAATTTTTATCCATACAAAGACATCAAACATAGAATCACACATAAGATATTTGCTCATCAAATCATAGATTGCTTGAAAGGGAGTGAAATGAAGTGAATTTATATAATCCCACCCCTGTTCTACCTTATCATTTTCTTTACATGAATTATCATTACCTGTTCCTAACTTCTAATGACTTATTTATACTTTTCCAACACAGATTCCAGTCATTGGGAATCCTTTAGTATCAACAAAGTACATGACAAACATGAAGTACTTAGTAAAGATGTAAATAGACATAACGGTATTTTATACATCATCACAGCCTATATAGACCAAGTATCAAAAATCAGAAATATGGGTGTATAGGGTGAGGGGGTGGGGGGCTTAGCCTGCGATGAGCCTTGGGGGGGGGGG
>JAUDJI010000867.1:0-12315 GCA_037389245.1 Oryzias sinensis | reverse complement strand
AACAGATCCTCAATGCTGCTCTGAGAAGGACTCTTCTGTTCCAGAAGCAGAGACTGTTCACATCCAGGAGAATCTGGACTCCAATGAATCCCAGAGAATCTCCTCTCTGCTGTTTGGACACTTTGACCAGCAGAGGGCAGCAGAACTTTCAGCAACTCTGGATCTGATCCCACAAAAACAATCCATGGATGATCAGATTTCAGAAGATTTGAAGGATCAAAGACAAAGATGTTCTGAAGAGAAGATGTGAGAAGAAAGTCCAGAATGAATCCACTCTGACTTCTCCTCATGTCTCTGAAGCTTGTGTCTTCATGTCTTCACCTCAGAGTTTCTTCTGGATTCCATGTGGATCAATAATATTGATCATGTTCTGTTGTCATTTTCCATCAGAACTTCAGGCTTTTCTCTGCTGATGATCTCTGAGCTGAACTTCTTGGAGGAATTCCTGAATCTGGGATTTGGAGCAAACAGTCAGAACAAAGGTGGTTTCCATTTCTTCTAAGCTCTGCCAGAAGAAAAGAGCTGAAGCTTGAAGCTGAAGCAGCATTTGCTCAGAGAATCTGTCCTCCAGACCAACAAGTCCCACCACAGCCTTGAAGACGTTTCCAGAAGCAGCAGCAGACTGTGTTCCCATGACGACGCTGAAGTCAGCTGCTGCTCTGCAGCAGAAAGCCTGTTTCCCTGCAGGAAGTCTGAGACTTTTCAAAGTAAGAGCCTCATGTTGGCAGAGATGGGTTGGATTCTTTGATGCTCCAGTGTCTTTTGGATTCAGGATGAGTTCATGCAGATCTAGAAATCCCACCATGATGATCATCCTTGAGGAATTTCAAAATAAAAGACTTACAAACACCACAATCACTGCTGGATGATAAATACATTTACTCTTTATTTTCTGTCAATAAATAATATTTATCAATAAATCCTTGATTCTAAATGATGGATCTAAAGAAAATAGCATCAAAGTAATGTCTTGGTGTGAACACGTCTGAATGATTTCATGATTTGCTGTTGTATTTCATGATTTGCTGTTGTGTTTCAGTATTTGTTCATTTGTACTGGGATTTGCTGTTGCTGTATCTTAAATGTAGGCGTGTCTTGCACCTCTCGGCCACCATACTTTACAATAAAAGAAAGATAAAAGCAGTTTAAAGTTTTAAAGAAAAGACTTAATATGGCCTTACAAAAAAAAGTTTGGTGACTCCCTCCTACCATCCATGGCTACGTTCACACTGCTGGGCTTAATGCTCAATTCCCAATTTTTTTTAAAATGCAATTTTTTTGCAAGGCCGTTCATGTTTCCAATAAAAAGCGGACATTTGTGATCTCCTGTGTGACCGTGAAATGACCCAGAAGTGACCCGCAGTACTCAACTCAACTGTGAACGACATCACACTTCTTTGTGGAAGTAGCTAACTTACCTCAACTGCAGCACAGACAATCGTGCCACAACAGTGCTTTCCCAGTTTTTGAAAGCGACATGCCTCTATGCCCTACCATCAAGAGTCAGATCTGACCATGGTGGTGAAAACATCCTTGTTGCTTTTTTCATGCATCTTGTTCAAGGACTTGAACACAGAGGGTTCATAACCGGACGATCAGTTCACAATCAGAGAATTGAACGCCTTTGGCGTGATGTAGTTCTGCACTTTTACCTCATGTTCTTCCACCTGTTGCGAACAGAAAATAATCGCATACCATCTCAACTCTGGATAGAGGGCATGCTCAAAAACATTGCAACAGACAGCACAGCTGTCAACAATGTGTTTGGGGAAAATCCTTACAGCAACCAAAACATTGATGCCATCCTAGCGCAGTATGGAATTCAAACACTGCCTACACTTGATGAGGAAGAGTTCCCAGCTGTTCATGTAGAGCCACCTCAACTCATCCTCACTCAGCAACAACAGTCATCTGTACACAATGAAATCCAACACCTTTCGGATCTAAAGTTAAAATATCAGGCTTGCTGTACTGCTATTATCAGTATTTTGCAAACACAGGTATAGTTGAATTCTAAGCCCAGAGATAAAAGTTTATTGGCTGCATATGTCATCCAGGACTGAAAGACCGCTTTGAAGTTTGATTTTCTGTTAAAATAAGGTGGTATAGGCAGTGCAGCTGATGGAGCTAATGCTAGGTGTGCTAAATTTAGCACACTTTTGGTGCTGTATTATGTTTTGTGGGTTTTTTTTGTAGTACTGTTGGCTGACAATATTTGTATGATTCATTTCTACTTCCATTGTGTTCCAATTTGTAGATAAAGTGGAAAAGCATCTCATCTCATTTTCAATGACATTGAAATTGTTGAACAAAACTTTATATATGAAAAATTGGATTGAAAAGATTAATAAAAAAGATGAATAAACTGGTAATGTATGAAAAACAGAATGTTTAATGGTTTGAATGAGAATTTTAGATTATCAGTTGAGGAGAGAGGTTTAACTGCCAAAAACACCCTAACTTCAATCCACTAGTGGGAACAGTGGTAATGGGGACAGGTTACTATGACAACAGTTGAGGTTGACATCCAGCCAGACTTTGTTTGCCTTCTCTGTATTCACCGTTGTACATTAACCAAACATACTGGCTGTTATGAGGGATTTCAAACTCACCAAATAATAAGCCCAATAATTTATTACAGTTGGTAATAGGATATCTAATTCGTTAGATCAACCTCAGTGTTGTCATAGTAACCATGAACCATAAGCCCAATATGTGTCTCGTATAATCTAAAGAAAAAATACATCTTCAAAAACAATAAGATATATAAACATAACTTTAAAATAATTTAAAGAGAAAAAAAACTATACAAGTTTGAGCTAGCTCAAAAAGCTCAATATTCAATCAACTGAATCAACTGAATTGAACTGTTACTCATGGAAAATGAACAGGATTACTGTTCCTAGATTTTTGTTGAAGTGACCTGTTTCAACAGCATTCTGTTCAATAACTTTCAAGCAAAAACATAGATCAAGTAAACTTCCATTAATATGTTTTACACACAGTGACATCATGCAAGTCCAAAGGTTGGAGCTTGCAAAATTCCCTCAATCATGTGTTGTTTGAAGGCATCATAGGAAGAGTGCAGTGGCAAGCGGAGTACAATAATACAAGTATTAGCTTCTGGGAAGATTCTGTTGTCCTCATGAAGGAACTGAATTTGAGGACGGTGTGAAAATAATCCAAAAGCCTGGAGACTGGATGGCCGTTGTCCTCCTTTGACCTTTTTGGACAGGGTTGCCATGGCGACCTGCACACTCACCAAGCTGGAAGTTAGTAGAAGAAAAAGAGACCAAAATGATTGATAAAGCAGGTTTTCCAGGGAAATCCCACAAAGTGCTTTCCAAGCTAGAACTAAGAATATCCAGCATGCATCAAAACTCATTAGCTTCTTGTGGAAAATGATGAGTCATTGTAAAAGCATTCTAAGTGAATGCTCAGAAAACTTCCTCTAAGGTTGTGGTTGTTTGGAGAAGTCCTCCTCTTCAAAGAAGTTCTCCTGACCATCTTCAAAGCCACTTTCTGCTTTTTCAAACGCTCCTGTTCAACAAAAACTTGGTTTCTGCCACAAACCAACCTTAGACACTGAAACAGAATGAATCCAATGCAGAAATGTGTTGATACCTTTAATTCAAAGCTTCAATCAGTTTGAATCTCATTGTAACAAAGATTTCCTTCGTAATTTTAGTAAAGTTATAGGTATGGTACGTGGGCACACAACATTTTAAAAAGTAACATTTAAAAACAGGAATAATTTGATTTTATAGGTTTGAATATGGTTTATTGGGGCTTGTATGATTTTAGTTTCTCGTGTGGGGTTCTTGTTGAAAATGATGAGTCATTTGAAAAGTATTATCATATTTAAAGTTCTATGCAAATTTGGAACCAAAAGTATAGAACATCAAATTAATTTATCCTTTGAACTTACCTGTAACGTCACATACTCTGCTTTTTTGGAAACAGAGTCCAGCTTTGGAACCAGCAGAGAACCAACAAACAGCAGAAACCCACACTGTGGGAAAGACTCCACACTTCTGACTGATGTTCACGTCCATTTTATTCTTCACAGATAAGATTGGGACAGAACACTGAGAACCTAAAAGAACAGAGGAACAGTTCTAATGTCTACTAGAAAACATGAATAACAAGAACACTAGACAGAAAACACCAGTTCACAGTTATTTATCCCGCTTCTTCTTCATACATTTTTAGGAAAATCCTTCTCTACTAAATGGTAGGGATGCGGTTCTACTGAGACTGTGATCGTCTCTTAGGTGTTACAGTTACTATAGGTATGTATTTTACAGGATGTTTAAAAAGTTTAAATTATAAGGGAATTAAATCAGCATCATTTAGAACCGAAGATCAAAATCAACAAAAGTGATACAAAGATTTATATAGAAAGAAAGAAATGGGGTTTGTTACTTCAAACAAGTTTCCATCAACATTCCGGTTACATTCAGCAGTAACATAAACAACAAAAACATAAACATAATTGTTGTCACGTTGCACGGTGGCACAGTGGTTAGCACTCTTGCCTCAAAGCAAGAAGACCCTCGGTTCAAGTCCTGGTTGGAGGATCTGAAAACAGTAGAGTTTGCATGTTTGTCCCTGTGCATGTGGTTTCCTCTGGGGACTCAGCCCATCCCAAAAATGCTTCAGATGGATTGGTTGGTCTAAATGGTCCCTAGATGTGAATGTGAGAGGCATGGGCCTCAGGATAGACTGGATGAGGATGTCCCTGCCTTCATGACCCCAAAAGGGAACAAACAGCTTAGAAGATGATTCACATGAAAATGTTCTCCACAGTTCTCCATCCTCAAAGTTCTGCAACACTTTATGTTTTAAAACATTGCATATTGAAGCCGCTTTTGAGCTGCAGAATTTGTTGATTCATGGTGATTCCATTAGTTAGTGGATTTAAAAGAAATCTGTTTTCAATTCAATGGTTACTAGCTCACATGCCTTGACAAATTAAAAACTGAAGTCCCTTCTTGTAGTCTAAAACAATAATGAAAATATGACAAAAAAAATTTTTTGGACGGTGGGAGGAAGCCAGAGACCCCGGAGAAAACCCACGCATGCACGGGAGAACATGCAAACTCCACACAGAAAGGTCCCCAGTTGATGTAGTTTTTCATGTCCCCCAACTGGGGCCTTCTTGCTGTGAGGCAAGACCGCTAACCACTGCGCCACCATGCAGATTAAGATTTTTCTCTAAATCCTTTATAAAAAAAAATGTTTTTGTTTTAAAAGAAAAGCTTCTCACCTGTGTGTGTTCTAAAGTATTATACTAAATTACATTTATAACTGAGCCATTTATCAGCCATAAAAACTATCTCTCACCTGTATGAGTTTTCATGCGTGTTTTTAGAATAGATATTCGACTAAAACTGGCATCACATTTATTGCAAGGGAAAGGCTTTTCTCCTGTGTGAATTCTCGTGTTTTTTAAGAATAGATCTGTGACTAAAACTTGTATCACATTCTTCACAAGTAAAAGGCTTTTCTCCTGTATGAGTTCTCATGTGTGTTTTGAGTTTTGATTTGCCACTAAAACATTTTATCACATTCTTTTACAAGAAAAAGGCTTTTCTCCTGTGTGACTTCTCATGTGTCTTTTGAGACTAGATCTGTGACTAAAACTTGTATCACATTCTTCACAAGTAAAAGGCTTTTCTCCTGTATGAGTTCTCATGTGTGATTTGAGATTAGATATACGACTAAAACTTGTATCACATTCTTTACAAGTAAAAGGCTTTTCTCCTGTGTGAGTTCTCATGTGTATGTTGAGACTAGATATACGACTAAAACTTGAATCACATTCTTCACAAGAAAAAGGCTTTTCTCCTGTATGAGTTCTCATGTGTGTTTTGAGATTAGATATTTGACTAAAACTTGAATCACATTCTCATAAAGAAAAGGCTTTTCTCCTGTGTGAGTTCTCATGTGTATGTTGAGACTAGATATACGACTAAAACTTGAATCACATTCTTCACAAGAAAAAGGCTTTTCTCCTGTATGAGTTCTCATGTGTGTTTTGAGATTAGATATTTGACTAAAACTTGAATCACATTCTTTACAAGTAAAAGGCTTTTCTCCTGTGTGAGTTCTCATGTGTGTTTTGAGACTAGATATTTGACTAAAACTTGAATCACATTCTTTTTACAAGAAAAAGGCTTTTCTCCTGTGTGAGTTCTCATGGTGTTTTGGAGATGATCAATACGACTAAACTTGTATCACATTCCTTACAAGTAAAAGGCTTTTCCTGTATGAGTTCCTCATGTATTTTTGAGATTAGATAAATGATTAAAACTTTTTACATTCTTTACAAGAAAAAAGGCGTCTCTCCTGTGAGTTCTCATGTGTGTTTTGAGATTACATATTTGACTAAAACTTATCACATTCTTTACAAGAAAAAGGCTTTTCTCCTGTATGAGTTCTCATGTGTGATTTGGAGATGAGATATTTGATAAAAAACTTAAATCACATTCTTTACATGTAAAGGGCTTTTCGCCCGTATGAGTTGTCCTGTGTTTTTAAGATTAGATTTATAACTGGAAACTTTTTCACAGTTTTTACAAGAAAATGTCTTCTTTCCGATTTGAGTTCTCATGTGAAATTTCAACTGAGGCCGCCCACTAAACTTTTTACCACATTTTTTAGATGCACAAATATCTTTCTATCAGACCCAGTTTGGACATGACTTCTGCCCTTTCTCTTCCTCTGATCTCTGTTCTGTGGGTCTGTCTCTTCATTTGTAGTTGATGATGATTCGTCTCTTCATCTGTAGTTGATGTTGATTCTTCATGTTGGTTTCTTCATCCTGACTATCAGTTACATTGGAAGTTTTCCGCTGATTGTTTAGATCTGCTTCACTGTTCTCATCTTCCTCATAAGTAGGAATCTCCATCAAGGTATCAGTCTCCTGCTTCAGATCAATCTGATCTTCATCTTGACTGATGCAGAGTTCCCCTGGTTCCTCTTTAATCTGTGGTGGTTCTGGTTCCTCCTTTAATCTGTTGGAAATTGTTGCTCCCCTTGTTCCTCTTCAGTTTGTAGTTCTGCCCTCATGTTCCACTACATGAAGTTCCTCTGCTGATTGTTTAGATCTGCTTCACTGTTATCTTCCTCATAAGTAGGAATCTCCATCAAGGCATCGCCCTGCTTCAGATCAATCTGATCTTCATCCTGACTAATGAAGACTTCCCCTGGTTCCTCTTTAGTCTGTGGATGTTCCGGTTCTTCCTGTTCCACTTTAAAGTTCCTCTGCTGGTTGCATTGATCTTCCTCTTCAGTCATCCAATGCTGGGGGAGTGCTGCAGGAATACAAACACAAGAAAAAGCCCTTTTTATACTTTTAATTTAGTTTGTGTATTGGCAAACACCAATAAAAGTCGAAAACAGCTCAGTCATATATTTCACACTAAAGCCAGGGTGGCAAACCACGGCCCGCGGGCTTAATCCGGCTTGCCCCCATGTTTGGTAAGGCCCACTGAACAATATCAGAGGCCCGTGTTTTTTTTCTGCCCACATGATCAAGAAGTGACATTTTCTTCCCCTTTCTGCAGTCTGTGCTCCAACCTGAAACCTCTAAAAATTCCTGTCAAACATAACAGAAGATGCCAGTCTTCTTTCTGTCACGTGCCTGGCCGCCCTCCCCTCCTCCTGCTCCTGCTCTGCTGAGTGGAACCAGCTGCCCTGCATCACCGAACAGTCCTGACTGCCTTCATAAGGATTCTTCATCATATCCAGTGCCAGTCCGTTACACTTCACCCGTGATCACGCCTCTGGCCTATAGCTAAGTAACTCTCGCTCTAGTTATCCAAGCTTGTACTTACCCTTGTCTCATGCCTTCAGGTCATCTCTCCATTGGTCACGCTGGTTCCTCGCTCCACGCTGATTACGCCGTCCTCGGCGTCCACGCCTCGTCTGAAGCTGGTCCCGCTGTCCTCAGCGCCCACGCCCCCTCTCAAGCCGGTCACGCCGTCCTCGGCGCTCCACCACGCCACAGACTGTCCCGCATCGTCCTTGGTGCTCTCCCTCGCTCCCAGCAGTTTCCAGCGTCCACGACGTCCACTTACTTTCCCTTATTAAACATCCTTATTCTACATCGCCTCCTGAGTTTCTTCCGGGTTCTAGCATCTGGGTCTCCCTAGTAGTCCGACCATGACACTTTCTATGTCGCAGTTCATCTTTACCGGTTTAGCTTATTCTTTTAGAGCGCTTATGCTGCGTTTTTTAAACAGCACCCTGTTCTGTGTCCTGATTGGCTGGAGACCCTGTCAATCAATCTCCTCAGTCCGTGCCATGTCTCCTGTACACGGAGCTCTTCAGATCTACAGAAATCTTTGATCCATCACCTTTGTTTTATTCTAAGATCCTGGACTTAATTTCCATGAAAGTTTGAGACTTCAAACAAGAGAAAACGATGAAAATGTTCATGTCTGTCTGAGAAAAGTGTATTTAGTCAGTGAGGAGTTTTACTGACATAAACTTCTGTAATCAGACTCCTTGATTTCAGCGATCACGGTTATGTTTAGAACGAAACCCTGCAATAAAAACAAGGGAACTCTATTCGGTGAAAAGTAATGAAGATATATGTTAGTTGCAGCAGAAAATGTAGAAATTTTCTTTTCATAATTACTGGAGGTGAACAGACGCTACAGGACACAGCGCAGCGCGCGCAAATCGCGGAGAAGTGATGCAGCCCTCAAAGTCTCAGCGGAATTATGACGGGAGAGGATTGACCATCAGAAAACAAGTGGAGGGAGACCAAAGATCCAAACAGTCAGCGTCATAACAAAACCACTCAAAGCATCGAGAATTAGAGACCAAAAAGACAGAAACATCCAGAACAACAGGAACACGGAGGTCGCGACTGAGCTACCCAGAACAAGAAAAACAAGATGGCCGTGGTAAAAATGCACATAGCAAAATTCAGGCCTAACAGAGACAAATTCTTAATTATACAACAAAAGATTGAATTAAGGATGCTGCACAAATACGTAGGATGACATAGTGGCATGCATCAATAAACCAGAGATTCATGGCAGAAATAATTCCCAGATGGTCATAGGACCATATGTCTTACTTAAATGTTGGTGAATTCTAGATTCGAAAACGAGTCGCGACCAGAGAAATGCAAAAGACCGGTGATAATGGAGGAAAATAGAACACAGAGAAAACATCAAGAAGATGCAAAACAAAGGGGAGCCCATAGGATTACACCAAGTCCAGCACAGGGCTTCTGAGAAATGTAGTCAAAACATGACTGATATGACAGCCTAAAAACTAAACTGATACATAACACTTGAGTGCCACCTAAAGCCAAAGATGCCACTGGGAGGGACAGAGGCCAAACAGTGAGAACATCAGCAATATCAGCAGTATCAAGTAAGATCTGACTCGTTGTTCTGCTATCGGTACTGGAGAAGTCGCTTTTTTGGGTCCCACAAGATGAACGCACTGCCATAATTAACTCTACAAGTCAAATAATTTTCAATTAATGATTATATAGTTGCTTATTCTCTCTGAAGAGGAGAGGTCTGTCTGACTATTTGTGTGCACGGGGGGCGGGGCTGTTGTTTAGACAGTACGTTGTGCATCACAGCCAGAACGCTACCAAAGTTTTAGATGGTGGAGAGCTAAACTGTCCAAAATGCTGCAACTCTCAGATTTTGTAAAACAAATCCATCATGTTCTCAGAGGTGGTGGTGCTTTAACACCATCATCAGGTAGTACCGAGCAGGCAGAAGGAAGAGCATCATAAGCACACTGAGGCTGGTCTGCAGCTTAAAACAAATTAAATTTATGGCCGGGCGCCCCACTGTCACCTTGCTGCTGTAATGAAGGACCGTATGATGCGGGAGAGAGGCGGGCGGGCCAGACTCATCCGCTTATGATTCCAGACCAAGAACAAACCAACAGCGTTTCCTATTAAAACATAGTTGTCATCCATAAAATTAACATAATGATTTTGGGTTAAAATGGATTAAAGAAAATAAACAGAAAGGAGTCTACATCATGAATTTGTTTCCATCATCCCACCTTATCTTTTGCTCTGGTGCTTGACAGACAGAAAAGTCCATTGGAAGGTTGGGCAAAAATGGACAAAAGATCAAAGGGAACATCACTTCATAAAGAATACAAATAATAAAATAAATATCCGACAGCATTTTGAATCAATACAAGTATTGTCAAATCATTATCAAATCATTATTTATCGGGTAAAAACCTTTTTTCTAACATCTAGTGTTGCCTGGTCCCTGTGCTTTCATCTCAGTGGGAAACTGATCCAAATGGCTCTAGAGGTTCAGATTGCATCTCCTGGTCTAGCACATCCACATGTGCATTCCATGTTTTATTGGAACATTCTCATGTATAAAGTCAAATGTTTTGTTAAAAAATAATGCTGTTACATAATGTTGGAAATAAAACACTTTGTGTTCTTAATCTGGCATTTATTTATTTTATTTGTTTATTCGTCCTCAAAAAGTATCAATAAGACTACTGTTTAAATGCCGGATCGATAAGCAGTATCAATAAGAGTAGTAGTATCCTTAACGATACCCATCCCGAGTCACAAGTAAATCCTGGTGGTTTGTGATTCTGCTACACTTGTCTTGCAGCTTTCCCTGCACACCATTACAGCTCCTGCAGTCATGAGAGCGTTAATTCAGTTTTTCTCCAGGGTAGAATACCTGATGAAATTCTGACAGACCTGGGAACCAACTTCACCTCCCGGTTGATGGAACCTTCCAACAGCAGCTGGCATCACTGCCATCAAGGTGACTGTATGTGAGAACTGCTGGCGCCACAACCATTCATTTTGGGCATCAGCAGCCTGATTCCTCGTGATCCTTCCGGTTTTTTTTTTTGTACTTGGCTGACCAGGCCATCTCCATGATTAATTCCACCGGACGCAGTGCATGGCTGGGGAGGCCAGGCTCGACATACTTGTCCGCTGGTCTCGGTCCTGGCTCGCTCGAGCAGTAAGGGACCACAAGATTTATTTTTCACTTGTCCGCTGGGCCACTAAAATATCTAACGGTTAATATATATATTTTTTCAATTTTTTCAATAAAAAGTATGCTTTGCGAAACATGTAGATACACCTCGCCTCTTCATGGCTTTTTGAAAGTTTGATCGTCCGGCCATGATTGTTTTGGTCACGCGTCGCTACGTTAAATAGAGCCAACAGTAGCCGTTACATGGGCCACACTTTTGGTCGGGAATGAATCATTAGGCATGCACAGTAGTGTTAAAAAATCCCGGAAGAGGAAATGGGTCCCGTTGTAAACAAACGGCTGCCACATACCTGCAGAAGTTCGGTAATATACGAGACTATCTTCCAAACGTGCTTTTATTAATGCCATGAATATTATGATAAGCGCCTGTTTGCTCATCGTTTTATTTTTAATCCATGTGGTCAGTGCTTTTTGGGGGAAGAACGGAGTTGGAAGAAGGGTTAGGAGAAGCAACACGTGCCAAATCAATCTCATGACAGTTCGAATAAAATTGTCATAGTTAATTTCTTTGACATTTTTAAAAGCTACATTTTATAAATGATTGTCTTCACAGTGTTGAGGTAAACAGGGTTCCATAGTATTTTCTATGATCTTTTCATTATGCATTACAGGGGTTCTATTATATTTTCTATGTTCTTGTTATTCTGCATTTAATGGATTCTATATATGCATGTATATTGTATTGCAGAAATATGCTTGATTCCTGCCTTCAGTAACAGATAATAGGTACCAAGGTCACCAGTAGGCCTGTTTTTAACTTTAGTCTCTGTTTTCTTTCTGTACTGGAGTGTTTATGGAGCCACAACACCTGCAATGCAGACTAGACAAAAGCACACCATTCTAATGACGCATCTAGTATGTTATCATCTTCCCTTACTGAATAATAAAAAAGCCTTTTAGCCTTGAGGACAGAGAGAGAGGACAGCCACAGAGCCTAACAGGTCGTGTGTCGCCACCTCTCCCGTTTTGCAAAAGGTTTGAATATTCGTGCACTCTGGTGTGTCTTTTCATTTCTGCACATTTCATTTTTGGACGTCCTGAACCATCCGAATCTGTGAAGGCCGGATGGGAGGCCAACAATTTGGAGGCACGGACGGGGTGGTTGAGGACGGTTTTACGGAGTAAATTTGGCCTGGACGAAGGGTTTCTCACGAGTGGACTGACGACACGGGTGCATCCTACAAAGGTAAGCAGAAACCTGTCAATCAAATTCTGCATTTGGGCGTGGCTAAACCAAGTGTCTGATGTCCACAAAGTGAAAGCTCAGAAAAGTGTAGAATTGTGC
>JAUDJI010000866.1:0-12326 GCA_037389245.1 Oryzias sinensis | reverse complement strand
AACAAACTGATGATTGGTTCAGATTTTCTTCATCAATTGAATTGATTTTTCTGATGATTGATACAAACTGATCTGTTTCCATCAGGATCTTGTAGATCAGGATCTCCAACCTATTTTAGAACACGGATCCATTTCATGTCAGAAAAATGTTCACAGATCGGCCTGTAGAAAGTTCAAGTTGGCGTCCAAATTAGTTTCAGCTTCCAGTTTTCAGAAAACCATTCAAAAGATTCTACATCAAATTTAATTGAAGAAAATAGTTAGAAAAGATCTTTAAATATTGAATCTAGAACAGACACTTCCTTTGAATGTCACTAGAACAACAAAAACACACAAAGTGTTGTTTGGTCAGTGCATCATTCAGTCAATGAAACCAGAAATGACTGCAGATTCATTTTCCACTAGAAATGAAAAACTCTCACTAAAAAAAGATGAAGTCCAAATCCACATAAAGAACAATTGTCTGTGTAGAGCATCCAGAATGGAAGTGAAAGAAGACTTTCATGTTCTGCTCTAGCTTTCTGCTTTTCTGCTGAACTGCAGGAACAAATGGACGGCTGCCCCCACATTTCTGGCTCTTTGCACTGAGCCACTTCCTCAAACACTCAAGCCTCCTGATCTATTCAGAGGAGAGAGAAGCTCTCTTTTTCTGAACCACATGTCCAGAGAGGGACAATCATCTCTCACAAGGCACTGATGGTGCCTCTGTCTTCAGGTACTTGATGTTTGACCCCCACTGAAGGGGCCAGTCCTCCAAGCTGATAAAGGAAATAGTTGTATATTGATAGAAATCAGATCCCCATACGTTCCTCCATATGGAATCAGCTGTCTGTGTTCAGAATCCACTGTTGTCTTCAGCATGGTGAGGGCTAGCTTCACAATAACTAGCAGCATCATCAGCTAGTTTGGATTGACGCAGTGAGAGTTCATGTTGGATTACTGTGTCAAATGTTCTCCAGTTCATTTGATCTGTCATAGAGAAATGTGGTTTTGATTTTTACCACTAAGGGGCGCTAGTCGTACAGCAGAGATGCAGATGACGTGATCACGCTGAGCACATCCAGAAATAGGATTTTCTTCTGTTAAAGATTCAGGAACAGCTGGAAGCGGCTGTTGGAAGCTGACAGGCCGGAATGTTTCTCATCTCCAACCTCCTTCCTTAGAAATGAACACAGAATCTCAATTAGTTTATGTGAAACCAGGAAGATGACTGTCTAACTGTAAACTCAGATGATGGATACACTGTAGAATGACCATATTTGAAGAGATTGTCATTTTGAAATCTATATAAATACAAGTTTGATTCAAACAGAACAGCAACACAATGAAAGTAAACTTTAAATGGAGCTATTTTTAGAACAGGCCTGCAGGCCACTGATGTGGCCCTTGGGGGCCCCTGATGTGGCCCTTGGGGGGCCCCTGATGTGGCCCTTGGGGGCCACCTGGTGCCCACAGACACCATGTTGGTCACCCTTGGTTTAGACTACCAGCAGAACCATCAGCAGTTCCTCTTCAGGGCCACATTCAAACATTTTGGGCCTATGGATCCTCATGTTTTTAAGGCCCCTCTACAGTTTAGAGATGCCAGGAAATGCTTTCAGAGGAGAACTAAAGACTTTTTCAGCTGTTTTTCTGCTATGTGATCATTTGAAAATGATGAAGAAATACAGAAATACAGTTTTATCTGACATTTTTGAAATGTAAGCTTTAAATCTATTGGATTGTAAATATTTAGTCCTGAATAATTCCTGATGATCAATCACATTTCAATTCCTCGTCTGTTTGAACTTCATCTCTAATCTATGTCAGAACTTCTTCTTCTTTTCTTCCTGCAGCTGCTTGTTCTCTGCTCACATCAAAGCTCCCAGCAGCTTCTGACTCTTCATTCAGAGCTGAAGTCATGCTTGATCAGGGATCAATGTCCAACATTTGCTGCCGACTCTTCCTCATCACTTCCTTCTTCTCTCTGCTTTGATCTGTTGGAGCTGAAAGTCTCTGCTTGAAGGGCTGCAGCAGAGAAGAACTGGAAGATCATCTCCTGAAAACTGGGAGGAAGACTTTCCAGCATCCTGCTGCTGAAATTCTCCCATGGTTCAGTGCTGTTTGGAGAAGAGCTGAGCAGAAAGAGGAAGTGGACTTTTTCTGCTGTTGCTGCAGAAACATCAGTTGGTTTGGATGCAGCCACAGGCTGATGTTTGACTTTCACACATCTGGACTTCTTTCCTGAAGCAGCTGCATGTTGTCCTGAATGTTCCTGAATGTTCTTCTTCTCTGCTTCTGCTGGACTCTTCTGATCTGCTGCTGTTGCTTCACATCTTTGGACTTTTTCTAAACTTTCTGATCTTCTTCAGCTCTGAACTCTTTAGAAGAAGTGAAGGATGAAAAACACGAACTTTGTCTTTAAACTCAACTCTTTGTTCTGGATTAAGGTTGATGATCTGCAGTTTGTCAAAGACCAGCTGTGCTGCTCTGGTCTCAGCTCTGAAGTCTAACCCATCCCACCTGACAGAACTGGACCTGTGGAACAACTTCCTTCATTCTTCAGATGTTCAGCAGCTCCAGGATCTGGTGGAGAGTCCAAACTCCAAACTGCAGACTCTGAGGTCAGTAGAGGGTTGGAGTCAGTCCAGCTGCTTCCAGATGTTTGGTCCTAAAGTTAGTCTGAGAGCAAAGATGCAGAGTTTCCTGTGAAGCTGCAGCTTCTCAGTGAAGCTCTGAGGAGAATGATGACAGGCTTCAGGACAACAGTCAGCCAATCAGAGCAGCAGAAGCTCCAACAGGTGAAGATGACAGGAAGCTGCTGCTCTGAACAGGACTGAAGCTCCTGCTGCTCTTTCTGCTGCTGTGCTGCATCACTGACTGACAGACCAGGATCAGGAGACACTCCTTCATCTCTGGCTCTCTGCTTTCTATCTGCAGGTGGGAGGATTATGACTCTTCAGAGGAAGAAAACTGATGTTCCTCCTGGAGGAGCAGAGAGGAGCAGCAGCAGCAGCTGGTCTGCAGAGATGTTGTGACTGGACGGTGTTCCTGGGAGGTGGAGAGCAGAGTGATGGAGGAATCAGAGGAAGTGGAGATGAGTGTCAGAGCTGCAGCAGGAACTGATCTGAGATCAGCTCCACTGTCTCTCTCAGCATCAAGTGGACAGTTTTTGTGCTGCAGCTCCCCCGGTGGACTGATGGAGAACTGCACTTCCTCTTCTCATTCTAACTTGGAGTGTTGATCTGAAACATGGGTTGGATTCAGATGTTCAGCAGCTCCAGGATCTGGAGAAAAACAGACCTGCAGACAAACAGATTATTTTCTAGATCATCACTTTCTTCTTTGATCTCCATTTGATGGACAGATGTGAGTTTGGGATGGACCAATCAAGGATTGAGGGAATCATCGATCAGACAGAACATTTCTGGATGACATAGATCTATGTGTGGGTCAGGCGTTGGATCCTGGTTCTGTCTCTGGATCAGGGACAGAACCAGAACTCTGGATCACTAGATTCTGGTTCCAGATGTTTCTCATTTGATTTCTGTTCTCCAGAAACTCTCATTTACAAACAAACACAGAGTTTCATTCAGAAACCTCCAACATGGTCATGTGACCAGAATGTTCATAGTGGAGACACGGACAAACGCTGTGGTCACATGACTGACTGGTCTGGATTCAAGTCCTATGAAGTCAGTTTTTGGAGCAGAAATCCCGTCTGATCTCAGTTAGTGAACAAAAGTCTCTCAGTTGAATCATTTTTCTATCATCTCTGTTCTGTTGATGATCAAATATTGACTCATGCAGTTTGAAAGACTCAGAATTTTGCTTTGATTGATGTTTTCCACAGTTTTCTGACTGAACTTCCTTTTTCTTTGGTGTTTTGTGGGTGAAACTCTGTTCTTTTTCAAGCTGACAGCATTTCTAGCTGCAGTTTTAAGGAAGTTTCATCTAAATCCAGTAGAATCTCCTCATTTTCTAGAATGTCTAAACTAGTAGAAACTTTCTGAGCATAAAGCCTGTTTTCTCCAGAGGGCATGAATGAACAGAGTGGATCTTAGTGAGGAATGACAGCCTCTGGATGCAGAGAATCACTTTGATGTAGCTGCTGCAACAACACCAACTGCATTGAAGCAGGAGGGAGAAGGGAGACACCTGCTGGCTGTTTGCAGAACTGCATCTTCAAACTGAAAGCTGTCTGTCAAATTCCTGCAGCCTGTTTGGATCTAATAAATGCTCTTTTGAATCAACTCTGTGTTTTCTATTGATTTCTATCTTTGACTCACAAACAGACTTGAATCTTTAGCTTCCCCCTCATCCTGTTCCAGCTGTTCTAATCTTCATGTGTTTGGTTCCTTCTCAGTAGAAATGGGTTGGAAAAGAGCTTTGGAATGTTCAGGTGGTGCTGATGTCTTTCTAGATGGGGGTGGGCAGAACAGATGAGAGCCCCTCCCTCCTAATTCAGAGGGGAACAGTGGGCAGCAGCTGAAAGGAGGGAGTGGAAATGGGAAAAGTTCTCTGCAGGTTTCTCCTTTCCAAGAACAGAGGGACACGACTCCATGAACAGCAGAAGCTAAAGAGTTGGAAAACATGCCCAAAGCTGCAGCACCACCTGCAGAAAGATGCTTCCTCTTCAGGCTCCGCCCCTCCACATCAAGAAAGATCAGAGTTTCTGCTGAGCTGCTGTTGGAGCTTTAGGGGGTCAGATCTTTAGGAACATTTGCTGTCAAGCAAACCAGGAAGTAAAGTGTTTTGGAAGGCCAGGGGCCTCATTTCTAAAGGTTGCGTACGCACAAAAGAAGGCGTACGCCACTCTCTACGCAATAGTTGAGATTTATAAAAAACAAACTTGAGGGGAAAATGCGCAGTCCTTCACGCTCTGACCCAGGCGTACGCACAAAAACGCGTGAAATGAGAAACGGCGACACCGTCGGCAGATGGAAGAAACACTTGAAAGTGAAAATGACAATCCTGCCTCTCATAAATAACATGAAGAATTCACAAAGCAAGTCTTACAATTAACAGCTACACCAACACCTGTTTGATCGATCAGCAGGGAAACAAACAAAAAAGATCAAACCAAAATTACAACAGAAATTCAAATGAACACATATTTGCAGAAAGAAAAGTGAAATATGTTCTACAATATTGGCATGTTGTGCAATTCACCCTCATAAATACACTTTTTCTCCATCTTTTGGCTCATTTCTTGAAACAGAAATTACACTCTCAAAACAACATAAACCTCCAAACCACTCTGCAGTTGTTCACAACAGAATGGCATTTCTCATTGGTTTTATCGAATTTCAAATGTCTTAGTACATCTTTCAAATGATTAAGTACAGGTAGCCTTCATTTAGCACAGATTCCAGATCCAGATTCCAAGTGAATAGATTTTGTTGATCTGAACTGATTGTTGATTCTCAGTCTAATGATTGTTCACTCCAGAATGAGTCAGCATCATTTCATTGTGTGAGTCATCACATGCACAATAGTCTGTTCAATTGTCAAAATCAGTCAAGAACATAATACATGAATATGATAAATGAATCCACTGGAACATTTGATACATTTATTACAGCAATTGACAGTCAGGTGAAACTAGAAAATGACCAACGAAGGAGGAGTTTCAAACATCGCAGATGACCAATCAAGCAGTGTGTTGAGGATCCTGACAGGTGCTGTCCATGACTGGGAGTGCTGCCAAAAAATGTATGTAAAGAGCTTGACCATGCAGGACCAGTACAATGTCTGAACATGGAGGCACCTGGCCAGGTAAATGAACAAGGGCAACTGCCTGCTTGAGGAGGAGGAGGAGGAGGAGGAGGAAGAGGGGGGAGGAGGAGGAGGAACAGGAAGAGGAAGAGGAGGAGGAGGAAGAAGACGAGGAGGAGGAAGGGTGCGTGGTGGTGGAATAGGGGGTAGAGGCCCAGGAGCATGAAGACACCATACTGTCCCGGATGACATCCGAGTCACAATTATAGACCATGTCATCAACCATGGCCTCACAATGGAGGAAGCAGGTCGCCGAGTGCAGCCTAATGTGCCTCGCTCTAGTCTACAGTCTCCTCCATCATCCAAATCTTTCACAGAGAATACAGGTATGTTGTCAGTCAATGATGGAACTATATGTTGTATTGACAGGACACTGGACATAGAGCAAGAAATATATTTATTTACACATTTACCTATGCATTTAGTGTGACTGTGACAGGCCTAAGATGTTATGATACTAAAAATAACAAGAAAAACATTGGAGAAAATAAATAATGGAACTATTCCATAATCTATGGAATAGTTTATTTTCTACAGTATTGATGATGACACAGTTTACAACCACCATAGCGCTAATCCAGTCTGTGCTTCGCTCTACAGGTGAGATCATTTCTCTGTGCACTAAATCTTGTAGTTCATCTTTCAGCGGTTTCATCATTGCTACAGGAACACGTCTTTTTGGTAACTGCACAGGTTTGATGGACTCATGTATTTCAACTTTGTAAACTCCATCCAGACATCCATCTCCAGTGAACACGTCTGCATATTCCGTCTTTATCTGTTCTAATGTCCACTGCTCCTGTGAGGGAGTCTGTGAGGTGACGATGCTGTCTATTGCCATGATGTTCTCATGATGGACTTTGATTAGTTTCATGGCCACACTCGCTCTTTTGCCCAACAGCGGCACAGAGCAGTCTTTATTCACCACTTGGAACTCCAGCTGGTAAAGCTTCTGGTTCCAAGGGTTTCTCAGCTTCAGTTTGCATTTTCCAAGTGGTCTGAGCTTGCTTTTGTTGTACATGACTAGAAGTGTCTTTGTGTCTTCCAGTCTGGTATAACTGGGAAACATTGCAAGTAGCACCACAATCTATTTGGAATTTTACAATGTCTTTGCCTAAGAGCGTGCCAGCAAAAAGCTTAGTTTCTGTTTCCTTTTTACTGTCTGTTGGCTGCTCTGTCTCTGATCCTGTCACACATAGGATGTCTTCACATTCATCACTGTCGCATTCCCCCACATTATGCACTGATCTCTTTTTACTATGTTCTGCTCGCATTTTACACTTAACTGCAAATGGTTCTGTTTGCCACATGTTTTGCATTTCTTGCCATAAGCTGGGCACTTCTCCTTATTTCTGTCATTTGATTTTCCACAAACTTGCAGTCTGTGACACGGTACGGTTTCTGATATCCTGCTCTCTGCACTGCATGCACCTCCTCCATCATTAGTCCAGAAATTGCTTTGCTGTTCTCTTGCGACAGTTCGGTGGCTCTGCACAGCTGCACACACGTGTCCAGAGTCATGTTTTTCTCACGCAGCAGTCTTTCTCTCATTTGCGCATTGTTAATTCCACACACAATCCGATCTCTGATCAGAGAGTCTCTTAAAGTTCTGAAATTGCAGGATTTAGTCAGCAGCTTCAACTCCGTGACGTAGCTGTCGATAGACTCACCCCCACCTTGGTTCCTCCAGAAAAACTTGTAGCGTTCCACCGTCTCATTAGGTCCTGGGCTGCAGTGATCGTCTTAATTATGTCTGCAATCTTCCATGCATCCCGGGCCGATTCACCCATCAGTGTCTCTAGGAGCTCTCTGCCACTTTCACCGATAAGATAGCGAAAGACCTTACCTTTCATCTTTTCCTCGTCGGTGGGAACCGTTAAATCCACATAGAGGATGAATTCATCTCTCCAGGTCTTCCAAATCCATGAAAGGTTACCGGACTCAAAGCAGAGCGGCTGTGGAGGTTTCAGACCTTCCATGGCTTTACGTAATCAATGCCGGTCTCTGATTTTCCCGCCACTCCAGGCGCGCTGCAAAACTCCGTAGCTTATTTTCAAAAAACATTCTCCACCGCTGCCACCATGTTATATTCTCATGTTATATTCTGGTTTTCCTCCAAGAAACGTAACACAGAATATTTCAATTCTACCCAACAGGGCAGTACTTTTAATTAACTCAGGCAGGGTAAACTCTTACAGTGCAGCTCAGGTGCATGCTCTCATTCATTCAGACTGCAACGTCCGATTAGCAACCAATAACACACAACAATACTTCCTATTTTTACAGTCAGGAGCTGTGACCATGGCGGCGGCCACCAGCAGATGCCCCCGCGCAGGACCTGAGGGAGCCCAGCAGCCTGTCCCCGTGATGGAGTAGGGCCCCCGTGGCCCCCCGGTGGTAGACCCCCATGAAGCCGCAGGCGGCGAAGGATAGTTTGAGGAGGGTCATGACCTTCACCTGTAGACCCACGTCAGCAGAGGATCAGCAAAGCCTGAAACTACAAACTTCTACTTCCTGACCCACTTTGGCCAGAGCGGGTCAGTCACGTGGTACATTCATGCCGCGTGCATCACTGTCGCTGTAAAAAAACCCAAACACTCACGTTCTTCTCCCACGGAGCTGCGGCTGTCTGCAGACATGCGCAGTGAGCCCACAGAGCCAGCTGGGAGCCGCATGCGGCTCTGCACGACCTCATTCCACGCTAGAGTTCCGCCTGGGATGGCGGACTGAGCGGACGTCTCTCCCTAAGCTCTCGCCTTTTGCCCCGATCTGCACGGTAAACTTCAGAATTTGAAAACAGAGAGAACCGTTTGACTGGAGAGCAGTTGCGCGTTAACTTTATCTTCGTTTTGGAAAAAGAAAACATCTTGGTGAGTTCCCCTTTTTTCTGCTTAATGACGACGAAAAAAACAAGTCCGAAGCAAGCTCCAACTTTGCAGCCGTCGGCCATGATGAGCGTGCCTGACTATTCCCAGATGGACGTCGCTTCTAGTGTGAAAAGGAAACCACCACCTACTCCCACAAAGTCCACGGGACCACCTTTGAAGGTGAAAGCGGGACAGGAGTCTACTTCCAGATCTGAAGATGCTGCAATTGAAAGGCTGACGTCCAAAATAGAAGATTTTGGAAGTCAGCTGTGTGAAAACACCGTAATGGTGGCAAACATCTCCCGGCTCGTTGAGATGAACGCGGCTGAAATAAAAGACTGCAAAACGAAGATCGCAACGATGCAAAGAGAAATCCCAAGGATAGTGAAAGAGAACCTAGAACTGAAGGAAAAAGTTGCAGATCTGGAAAGATAGAAATGAAGATGGAACTTGAAAATTCATGGACTGAAAGAAAAAGATGAGGAGAACATCAGGGAACATGTGGTTGGAATCCTGTCCAAAATAGCACAAAAGTGGGCAGACGCGATGGACACAACGGTGGACACGGTTCATCGACTGGGGAGGAAAGAAGAAGGAAGACATCGCCAGGTGATCCTGCAGTTCGTCACGAGGCGCCATAGAGATGCTTTCTGGAAGATCACCAAGAACTACCAGACCTGCAAAGACCTGGGGATCCGCTTCAAGGAGGACTTCAGTAAAGCAGACCGAGAGGCTCGAGCGGCCGTCTGGCCCAAGATGGAGCGGGCCCGAGCAGAAGGGAAGGACGTTTATTACAGGGGCCATGTGGGATACATCAACGGGACTAGAGTCACTGTGAAGTGAAATATTAACAAGGAGGTGACAGACCTATTAAAGAGTTCATATCGTTTTGTTTAAATTGTTTTTTATTCTAGTTATTTTAAGTTTTAAAATTTAAGTCATTTTGTTTACATAATAGAGCAAATCTAAGTTAAGTATTTTATCCTTTATTTTTACATTTTACCTTTTTCTTAAACCTATTTTTTTCTAAGATGAGAAAGGTTTTAATTAATATGGTTATATAATTTGTTATAACAATTTATACTGTTTTCCAGTTAAACATTTTCATGAAAATCATCATATAATGGTAAAATTCTCAGTTTCATATTTAGTAAATAGTTAGGGGCGCAGCTAACCCTTAATCTAAGACACCAGCTTCTTTTATCTTAAATTCTCTCTTTTTGTTGTTGTTTACATCCTTCTGTGTTTTATTTTATGTCTTTAAGTTCTGTGTGGTCTTTCATTTCACTAAATACTAGGGGTATTAGGGATTCTAATAATAATAATCACTTTTTTTATTTTGCAAAAACCAAAAAGTTCAATGTTGTCTACAAGAAACTCACTCCAACGAGAATGATGAAAAGTTTTGGGCCAATCAGTAGGGAGATCAAATTCTTTTCTCTCATGGCACCAATCAGTCAGCAGGGGTCGCTATATTACTGAATAGTTTTTCTGGCAAGCTTTTAGTTACAAAAAGAGAATGTTCAAGTAGGATTTGCGTCAGAAGTGGCGTATGGATGAAACTAGGGCTGGGAATCACTGGGTACCTCACGATACGATACGATTTGCGATACATTGCTCACGATAACGATACTATCACGATATGGCGATAATGCGATAATCGATATATCTCGTCTCTAACAACTCACGATATATTAAACTTTAAGAAAGAAGAACTTCAAAAACAGCTTTTTGGAAAATATTTCCCCATTTATTTTTTAAACACCATGATAATAAACAACTTGTGTCCTATTTGGTGTAATGAATAACAGACTTTTGTGTAACATTGCTGAAATCAGTAATACTCTGTCTTTGACAAACAATGACAATTTTCATTTGGAAATATCTGTAAAATTCAGTTTAAATAATATTGAACATCAACAGCAGTGTCATTATTTAGTACAAAATTGATGTAAACAGGATAAAAAATGAATAAGTCAAGCAGCTGCCAGGCACATTGGTATTAACTTTTGAAAAACAAAGCCATAGCCATTGCTTAATTTAAAATAATAGCTGAAAATCAGATATTAATTCTGTGAACAAATTATAGTGTCTTTGTTAAAAAATAAATGACACCATTTAGTGCAAATGTGGTGTAGACAAAAATATAATTCTCACAGAAAAATAAAAATCAAGTAGCTAGGAACTTTCCTTAAGTTTTTAAGACATAAACTGCTTTCAAAATAAATTACCAGGGATAAAATACATAAAAATCTAAATCTAAAAGTTAACGTCTTTGTGAACAAAACCTTTGGGGAAAAGCTGCATGTGATCTATGTTTATGTTTATGTTTTTATAGAGAGAAAAACATGAACATAAAACATATTTAGCATCAAGACGCCGCTCGTCTACCTCTGATTTGAGGAGAAGGGGGGTCTAAGGGCAGGGATGCCTCTCTTTCTTCCGTTTCCATCTCAGCCATAGCTCTGGTCTGGACGTACAGTACAGGGATCCTTTTTTCAGTATTTCCGAAAGGGAATGTCAAAGCGTGGCTCTACTGCATTCAATAAAAACCCAAATCCCTCGTTCTCCACCGCGCTGCAGGGGCCATTTTCCGTTTGTTATTGCCGCTGCTCTGTCTCTCAGAAGACGGCGCTAGCTTCGTCTGGAAAAAAGTATCCGCGTCGGGCTGTGTCGGCTTCAGGCAGCAGCAGCCACAGCTTTCTCACACAACTCCGGGTGATGCAGCTTCAATGCTGCCGGCGCGTCTTTAAACTTGAAGCCGTCGCTTCTCATTGTTTTCCCGCTCCGCCATCTTTGTTTGAATGTGTGTTCTTCTTCGTCCGCCCGCAACAACCAATCTCGCAACGAGCGCCCCCTATCGACCCTCCAAGGAATTGTCTTACCAAAGGATGGTTAATATAACGTTTTACAGGGTTTTAAAACGTAAATAAAAGGTCGATACTTGATGAAGACGTATCGATAATCGATCGCGGGACTAAATATCGCGATATATCACCATATCGATATTTTGGCAAACCCCTAGATGAAACATAGGACGTGCGTACGCACAGAAATATTCGGATTTATAAAACCGTGCACATGCACATCCTACGCATCTTTCCCTTAATAAATCACAACCAATTCTAAATGCAGCGCAGCTTTTGCGGCGTCGTGACACGCCCATAGTAGCCTATAAATAGTCCATGAAACGCCCACAAATGAATATAAAGTTATCGTTGGCGAGGTGGAAAAGAGGAGAAAAGTGTTGTTTGGAGGGCACAGTGTGGACATTACTAATTCAATTCAATTCAATTCAATTTTATTTGTATAGACCAAAATCACAACAACAGTCGTCTCGATGGGCTTCGAAGTAAAACATGAACTCAAAAGGATCATGAATACAAAGAGTTCAATAGGAAAATACAAAAATGGACTAACAAACTGACTAAGCTATACTGGCATCCCTGCCCTTAGACCCCCCTTCGCGGTAAGGAAAAACTCCCAAAAAACCGGATTCCGGAAAAAACGAAGAAACCTCAGGGGTGCCCACATGAAGGAGGGATCCTCCCCCAGGACGGACAGGCGATGTACCAGAACTCTTAGAGAAGAATTAACTTATCTAAATCTGTAACTACATATTTAAAGTCCAACAGACGAGCTTCATCCAGTCGTGGTCGTGGGGACAGTCAAAGGCGCGAGTCGAGCCGGAGACAGGAACCA
>JAUDJI010000865.1:0-12327 GCA_037389245.1 Oryzias sinensis | reverse complement strand
TTTGTTATTCCCATATCAAAGACATGAATGAGTCAGCAATGTCTTGAGCTACTGGGTAGGAGCTCAGATGTCCTGAACTCTGTCTTTAATATTTAGACATACCTTATCTCTCCGCACAAAGGGGTTGGTAATCATCCTCTCCCAAGCTCTAACTCATGGTGCAGAAAGAAATAAACATAACAGAAGATGGATGGATGGATGGATGGAAAAAAGTTCATCTTTCCAACTACAGCCCAAAAGTTTTTTCAGAGTGCATGCTTCTTCCTTTTCTGCTTTGCTTTAAGAATAAAACTCATCCTCATGTTGTGTTGATTCTGCTGAGTGTTGTTGTTTGTCATCACTGTTTACATTTGTTTTATTCAAATCAGCTGTTCAGAGAAATGGAAAGAAAAAAAACTCTTTTCCGTCTGGTCTCTTCAGACTCTTTCCTTTCAACTCAGGCTTCTGCTTTGGACCAATCAGCTTCAGCCTTTCTCCTGAATGTTTCTGCAGGATATCATCACATGACCTTTGACCTGGTGGCTCCTCTTCCTCACACTGAGCTGCAGAGAAGATGAAACTTCATGTTGATCTTTCCTCTTTAGTCTCTACATCTCAAACTTTTCTCTAATTCTGAACTGAATCAAAATGAATTCACAAAAACTCTGATCCAATCATTTCGCCTGAACTGAAGGTGTAGATGATCTCCCAGAATGTTCTGGGCTCGCAGGGTTTAATCAGAATTCTTTTCTGATTTCTGAATACAGCAGATGTGATGGAAGGGGGCGGGGCTTTAGAGTAAATGACAGAATAAAACTTTTGGCCTAAAACAGAAAAAAAACCTAAAACTTTTTAAATAATAAGTAACATCACAGCTCTTCTTACATTTTTGTCAGGGATAAAAGGTGCTAAAGTACAAAACATTTTTTTTGGTAGTTAACAATTCTTTTATTATAAAAATTTGTCCCATAACTGAGTTTCAAGAAAAAGACCAAAACATGAGAAATCCGAATGTGAGGTCTTCAAATCAGAGCTGGCGAGTGTCTCATGCTCACATATTATGACCAGATATATCTTTACCATCAATAATGGCAAACGTTCCTCTGAAGACCTCACTCTCTTCCTTTCTTTCCTGGCCTGATCCACCCGGGACCACAGCTGGTTCCTGGATTACTTCAACGATCTAAGATATGAATTCAAATACAGTTGGGTAGGAAAATCATATAATAGATATTGTAAAGGCTACTGTTACAATTGGTAAGGTTACCTTGTTTTATTGACGTAGAACGGCATTAAACATCGTTCAGGTGTCAGCTTTGCCTGTCTAGACCAGTGTTTTTGAACCTTTTTTGAGCCGCGGCACACTTTAATCTTGACAAAAATCCTGCGGCACACCAGCATTCAAAAATAAAAATAAAAAAAGGAGAAAATCATAGTCTGTATTGATCTACAGCAACCTCCATGATTTCAGATGCATTTTAGTGATAATTGTGGAAGAAAAAGCTGAAAGCTGCAGCTGTTTTTTTCTAAAAGATGTAATAAAAGTTAAGTTAGAAGATTTAAAAACTGTTTCATTTGTGTTCGTTGTGGTTTAAGAGAAGAGACTCGTGCGCCGAGACGCTCCCGCTGTCAATTTTAACCCAATGCATCATGGGAGATGTAGTTCAATAATCCGCCGAACACAGAAAGACTAGTGTCTCTGAGCTTCATTGTTCTGTTCACTTTTTCCACCATGTGAAACTACACCGATATAGCTAGTATTTTTGTTAGAACTGAGCGACTTTATCAGCAGAATTCAGAGCAAGGAAGTGAAGACTTTAACCTCTTCTGATTGGTCAGACTGATGACATGTGATTAAGAATCCAAGAATGATTGGTGGAGACAGTTAAAGGGGCGGGACTTTTCAGAAAACGGCTTTAGTTGCTGATAAATCGCGGTACCGTCATTCTTATCAAAATGTCTTTAATAGAATCAAATAAACACAGAGAAAAAAGTATTTTGTGATCTTTCATATCTATGAAGACTCTCATTTATCCAGGTTGGTTCCATTGTTGTAGGTTTAGGGGATGTCATCTGGACTTGGTTTTAAAGTTGGAAGACAAAGCCTCTATGATAAGAGGCGAAACGTCTTCCAACTTTAAAACCAAGTCCAGATGACATCCCCTAAACCTACTACAACGATCTTTCATATAACTCATTTTTTAGTGTTTTATTCTGGCCTGTAAGGATGAACAAAGAGCTGAAATCCTGGAGAGGGAAAATGTTGTTAAATCTGTTAATGAGGACAATTTCCCACGGCACACTTGACCATCTCCCACGGCACACTTGTGTGCCGCGGCACACTGTTTGAAAAACACTGGTCTAGACCCATAAACCAGAAGTACAATAATAAAATGGCGGTGATGTCGCCCTTTTGTTTGACGTCACCGTAAAAAATGGTCTATGGGCAGCGACAGTCCATGAGGCGTCTACCTATCTTATGTTTCATTCACTATTCATGAAAGTCCACTTTGGAAAAACAGAGATGAGCTTTAGAAGGGGAAGTCTCTCTGATGGAGAAAAAGATTTGGTCTTTGCTCCAACTTATCAGGGTCATTGGTTAGCATTTGAAAGCTTCTGTTCTTGTTAGAATAGAAGATCAAAAAAGTGGAATTGAACAAAATAATCAAGACAATTACCTAAACAATAAATTAAAAGTATTACAAAAACAGGATTTTATCATCTTTAAAATATTGCCAGTCTACCTATTTCTCTCTCTTGCCAGCACAGAGGTGATAATGCATGCTTTTATTTTTAGCAGATTAGATTATTGTAATGCCCTGCTCTCTGGTCTTTCCAGAACAAGGATATTGAACCTTCAACTGCTGCAAAATTCAGCAGCACGTGTGTTGACCAGGACCAGGGGGCGGGAACACATTACATCGATTTTAAAATGGTTGCATTGGCTCCCTGTGCGCTTAAGGGTTGAAGTTCTTTTATTGGTTTATAAATGTTTTCATGGTCTTGGGCCTTTATATGTAACTGAAATGATTTTAAAGTATGAGCCCTCGCAGACCCTGAGGTCCTCTGATACCAGCTTTTTAGTTATTCCAGAAGTTAGAACTAAAACATACGACGAGGCCTCATTCAGTTTTTATGGATCTTGCCTGTGGAACAGCCTCCCAGAGAGCCTCAGGGCCGCAGAGACTGTTCATGTTTTCAAAGGAAGGCTCAAGACCTACCTTTTTAATCTAGCTTTTTGTTGAAATTTAGGGACTTATTTGATATTTTAATTATTTATTTTCTCAGTTTGATATATATGTGTATGTATACACATTTATTTATGTTTTTACTTGCTTATTTTTTTAATTTTTTGTTCACAATTACAATTTTATATGTCTATTAAGATTTATTTTATATTTATTTATATACTTAAATAAAATATAAAATATCGTTTCCCCACTTCAGTACAAAGCCAGGTGTCATTCCCTCATTGTATCAGTCTTTTTATCATGGTTTATGTGTGGGGTGAGGTGGGGGTTGTCGGCATTGTTTGTCGTGTCATCTTGTTTTGAAATTTGATTATATTTTATGCAAAGCACCTTCAGTGACGTGTTGTGATGTGCTATATAAATAAAGGTTGATTTGATTTGAATAAAACAACTGATTGAAAAGACTCATGTGGAAAACTCAAATGACCCAAACTCACCTGAAAATGGAGAACCAATCATTTCAAATTCCCAGTAACCCCCAAACCAGATCAATTCCTTCTCAAATTCCAAAGATCAGTCATTCAGTGAACTGCTTAGTGACATTCAATGAGGAAGATGACGACTGTACTTTCTGTTAGTCGGAAACAGAAACTTGTTCTTTTATTGTTGGTTCTCCAAGACTTTCTGGAACAATCTTTCGGACTGGCTCTGACCTAAATTCCAGCTACAGATCAGTCTTCATTTGGACAACATCGTCTCTGTGATCAACCTGAAGGACTCACATGTGGACTATGCCTAAACATAACAAGGACACAATTCTACTGTTGGACATATGGGACATATATGGGACGAAAGTCAATGATTCTAAGATCTCTAATTATGAATAAATTTGTGTGAGTGAGGATTCTTTGATGATTTCATCTCATGGTTTTGTCATTTGTTACTATTTCTTTAAATTTCTGTTTCCTTGGTTAAATGTTCTTGTCACTCAGTCATTGTTGATGAAGACAGCCTGCTTGTCATGCATTTCCTAATAAAGCTCTCTTAACCCTTGTGCTATCCTAGGTACTATAACATTGGGTGTTGGGTCATCTAGAACATTTTTTCTTCAATGATTTGTGATCTTCACTGGTGTCCATGGATTACATGAAATCTTTCCACCTTAATCCACCTTTGTCATGGTAGTGAGAACACGTCAATGTAAGCGTGGGGTCATCTAAGATAGCACAAGTGTGAAAAAATGTAAATTATTTTAATAGACTTTATAGCACATTGTCATTTTACAGAGATTTACATTCAGTTGTGCAATAAGGGAACAATTGCAAATACCAAATACACATATAAAAACAATAATGGAAATAAGCCAGGGGGTACAAAAAAATATTGAATCTTTTATTATAAAGTTTTGATCGCTTTTTGCTTCTCAGAATTACAAATATTATTTATATACAAATTGAACTCAGAAACAAGGTTTCATTAAATTTTCATTTGTGAATATGAAATTTGGCCAAAAATAAGAAAGAGATTTAAAAGCAAACCAGATTAGTTTTTGTATATTCTTTAATATATAATACCTAACTAGACATCTTTCCAGAATAAAACAAAACAAGCATTTGTCATGAATGAAATCACAAATCTTCTGCCAAAAAAAAATTTAACTTGAGGACAATACCAGAAAAGATGAATGGCTGTTTCATGGTAATTGCAGCATAAATGAGAACGTGCAACAGTGTTTAATCTAAATCTATTTGGAATTAAAATGTTAGCTGAGTCAATACTGTTGACTCTTAAAAGAAACTTTTTATACTTTATTGGTGATTAAGAATTTATTAAGGGTTAGCAAAACCTCCTTCCATGCAATATCTTCAAAACACATATTCCAATAAGACATGCTCTGAAGTAGTGAAGCAATGTTCATTTGAAATATTTTTCTTATGGATTGAACTTTTTTTCTTTCTGGGACAACTGGACGTAGATCTATCTCATCCAGAAATGTTCTGTCTGATCAATGATTCCCTCAATCCTTGATTGGTCCATCACAAACTCACACCTGTTCATCAAAAGTAGACCAAAGAATAAAGTGAGGATCTAGAAAGGAATCTGTTTGTCTGCAGGTCTGTTTTTCTCCAGATCCTGTTGCTGCTGAACATCTGAATCCAACCCATGTTTCAGATCAACACTCCAAGTTAGAATGAGAAGAGGAAGTGCAGTTCTCCATCAGTCCACCGGGGGAGCTGCAGCACAATAACTGTCCACTTGATGCTGAGAGAGACAGTAGAGCTAACCTCAGATCAGTTCATGCTGCAGCTCTGACACTCATCTCCACATCCTCTGATCCCTCCATCACTCTGCTCTCCACCTCCCAGGAACACCGTCCAGTCACAACATCTCTGCAGACCAGCTGCTGCTCCTCTCTGCTCCTTTAGGAGGAACATCAGACTCAGACTCAGCTTTACCACCAACTGCAAAAAGAAATGAGAGAGACAGAGATGAAGGAGTGTCTCCTGATCCTGGTCTGTCAGTCAGTGATGCAGCACAGCAGCAGAAAGAGCAGCAGGAGCTTCAGTCCTGTTCAGAGCAGCAGCTTCCTGTCATCTTCACCTGTTGGAGCTTCTGCTGCTCTGATTGACTGACTGTTGTCCTGAAGCCTGTCATCATTCTCCTCACAGCTTCACTGAGAAGCTGCAGCTTCACAGGAAACTCTGCATCTTTGCTCTCAGACTAACTTTAGAACCAAACATCTGGAAGCAGCTGGACTGACTCCAACCCTCTACTGACCTCAGAGTCTGCAGTTTGGAGTTTGGACTCTCCACCAGATCGTGGAGCTGCTGAACATCTGAAGACTGAAGGTTGTTGAAGCTCAGGTCCAGTTCTGTCAGGTGGGACGGGTTGGACTTCAGAGCTGAGACCAGAGCATCACAGCTGGTCTTTGACAATCTGCAGTCAATCAATCTGAATCCAGAACAAAGAGTTGAGTTTAAAGACAAAGTTCCTGTTTTTCATCCTTCACTTCTTCTAAAGATTTCAGAGCTGAAGATCAGAAAATTCAGAAAAAGTCCAAAGATGTGAAGCAACAGTAGGCGATCAGAAGAGTCCAGCAGAAGCAGAGAAGAAGAACATTCAGGAACATTCAGGACAACTTGCAGCTGTTTCAGGAAAGAAGTCCAGATGTGTGAAAGTCAAACATCAGCCTGTATCTGCATCCAAACCAACAGATGTTTCTGCAGTAACAGCAGCAAATGTTGGGCATTGATCCCTGATCCATGACTTCAGCTCTGAATGAAGAGTCAGAAGCTGCTGGAAGCTTTGATGGATGATGTGATGATGTTTGTGGATGAAAAGGTGAGGATGTTTGTGGAGGATGTGTCTGTCAGAGCAGCATCCAGCTGCAGCATGACTCTGTCACTGTCTGCTCACAAACATCAGCCGCTGGACTCTCAGCTGCATCTGCTGAAACACAGCAGCATGACTCAGAGTGCATGTGAGCGTGCACGTCTGCTTCTTCTGCACGCGCTATAAAGGAGTCTGTTGGAGCAAAGACACAAAGAAGAGCTGATGGCTGCAAGCAGAACTTTGTGGAGCAGAAATGTCAGCAGACAGCTTTGAAACAAGCAGCTGCAGGAAGAAAAGAAGAAGTTCTTCTGCAGATCTTTGAAGAGAACAAGCAGCTTCAGGAAGAAAAGAAGATGTTCTTCTGCAGATATTTGAAGAGAACAAGCAGCTGCAGGAAGATGCAACTGCAGATCAGAATCTGGACATTTCTGCTTACTGTGGGTCAACACAACTTTGTCATCATATTGATCTGAACACAACTGAAACATGGAGTCTGACCTCAGAGTCTGCAGTCTGCAGTCTGGACTCTCCAGAAAACCACACAGATGAAGAACTCCTGAATCCTGCAGGTAGTTCCTGCTCAGGTCCAGTTTTGTCAGATTGGACGGTTTTTTCTTCAGAGCTGAGACCAGAGCTTCACAGCTGATCTCTGACAAACTGCAGTTCTCCAACCTGTAATCAGACAGAAAAGTGTGTTCAGGACCAGTAAATTCAGTCAGGTGGGATCCGCCCTGATGACAGACTGACTCATTACATTTTCACTATTTGCTCATTTCTCTTGGATTTCAACCCAAAAACATGATCATGAATGAAAATCAACAAATTTGAAATGACTTCAAAAATAATGTTAAAACAGACTAGGAATTTAAATGTTATTAATCCTCATAAATTATTAATTACTAATATATTTTACAAATATATGGCAGAAATGCAGATTGAACTGATAGTTGTAAAATACATTTTCATTTAAATTGTGGGACCAAAAAAATGGACGATTTAAAATCCAATAGATTTTACTTTGATTTAAAGCTTTGATTTAAAAAAGAATCAGATTAAATTGGATTTCTTCAATTAGAATCCTAAATTGTAAAATGCATTTCCAAATGACATCATCACAATGCCAATCAACCTATGAAGCTTCATAGGTTGATTGGCATCTCTAAATTGTCCATAGTGTGAGTGTGAGCGTGAATGGATGTGTGATTGAGGATATTCTACCCTGCGACAGACTGGCGACCAGTCCAGGGCATCCCTTGCCTTCGCCCAAGTGGCCGGGATAGGCTTTGGCAACCCGTGACCCCGAAAGGGAATAAACGGTAAAGAAGATGAATGAATGATGAATGAATGGATTATCACAATGCTAAGTGAATTGTGCATTGTGAACTGAAGATTGCAGACTTAACAATAAATTAAAATTAAAACCCTGGAGGACGCTTTGCATTGGACGGTTCAGGCTTCCATGGCGTGCGTTAAAAAGTGATAATGTACACTACTGTGACAATTTACCAAGATTATATTGTAATTTTCACTAAAGTAAATTCTAGACAAAAAGAACAAACAGATCATATTAATGTGTCATTGTTGTACTGTAGTGATGTCATTAGTCAGTTATCTGTACTCATCATATTGATCTGAACACAACTGAAACGTGGAGTCTGACCTCAGAGTCTGCAGTCTGCAGTCTGGATTCTCCAGAAAACCACACAGATGAAGAAATCCTGAATCCTGCAGGTTCTTATTCACACTCAGGTCCAGTTCTGTCAGATTGGACGGGTTTTTCTTCAGAGCTGAGACCAGAGCTTCACAGCTGATCTCAGACAAACTGCAGTCCTTCAACCTGCAATCAGACAGGAGAGTGTGTTCAGGAGCAGTGATACAGCTGGAGGTTCAGGAACCTGGTAAATTTAGTCAGGGGGGACCCACCCTGATGACAGAGTGACAGATTTTCACTGTTTAGTAATTTCTTTTAGATTTTGACCCAAAAACATGATGGTAAACTGGTATTTCTAATGGCAGAAATGCAGATTGAACTGACAGTTGTAAAATAAAATTTCATTTGAATTACAGAACCAAAAATACATGACACATACATAATAATTGAAAGTTACACAACCCAGTGCCTAGTATTGATTGATTATCTTCAGCAATCAATCATTGATGATTTCAGTAAACAGTAACGGTAACCAATATGTAATTAAAGCCACAAGCTTTGTTGTATGGCCCACAGGCGCTCGCCTGGGCCTGCTATCAGCCTCTAGACACCACCTCTGTTATCGTTGCCCACCTGTATGCAGCACTGCTGCCCTCAGTGCCCACCTTTTATTTATTTATTCAAACTTGCACAGTCAATATTCATTATCATGGGTCATATGTTTTAATGGAGGGGAGTGGGAGGGGTGAAGGGTGGGTTGGGTTTTTTACTGTAATGTTGTGTGTTCTGTTTTTAATGTTAAAGCGCTTCGAGCTGCGCAACTGCATGAGAAGCGCTATTTTATAAATAAAGTTTGATTTGATTTGATTTGATCAAGGTTAGTCAAAGCTGCATATGGTAACTATGCTAGTTATGCTAATATGGCTAAAATTGCTAGCATTGCAATCAGCATCATCAACTTACTCAGAAAAACACATTGCTTAACCCTTGTGCTATCCTATTGGGTCCAGATGACCCGATCCTTATATTGAATTGTTTTCACTAGCATAACACAGGTGGATAAAGGTGAAGAAGATTTTATGTTATCCATGAACACCAGTGAATATCACAAATCGTTGAAGAAAAGAAGTTTAGCGCACTGTGTTATGGTGTCTAAATGACCCTGCAGTGGTAGGCCGCTCGACCCATGGTCATAACATTGCAGGTTTGATTCCCGCCTTGCACGCCCATGACTCAAAGGCCGCATTTACACTGCAGGTCTTGATGCTCATATCCGATTTACTGACTATATCCGATTTTTTTGACGACCCGCTTACATTATCTTTTAAAAGTGACCCGTATCTGATTTTTGCATTTACACTATACAATGCTGAAACTGTCAAACGTGGACGTTCTGAGGACTACGTAGCAGCATTTCTGCTTTCCGCGGACCTCTTTCTGACTTTTGTGATTGCGGTTGTCACGGAGGCAAGGCGGTGATGGAAGGAGGCGTTGCCCTGGGCGCTTCTGAGGGGAGAGGAAAAAGGATGACTGCTCGGCTCTCTCTGACTCTGAGTTTTGAATGAGGAAGTGTTTGCAGACGTGCTGTCCGAACAGTTTGATCCAAGTGTTGAACCTTTCCTGCGCGATGACTTCTCTTTTCCGACCGTAGTCAGAAACACACGGGAGATTTCCTCGAGGTTCTCTTTTCCGTTCTGAACCCTCAGCCTCCAGAGTGGGTTAAGAAAGACTCCAAAACTTTTGGGCGAGACACCTTATTTTTAAATTACGGTTCTCCGACACTCCCCTGCTCCGCGCTCACACCCCCTCTCCTCTCCTTACACACGCAAGCACGCACGTGCGCGCACACACACACATGGTCCCCATCATACACGCCCCCCAAAGAAATAAACGGCTTCTAGCCTGTTCCAAAGCAACAGTGTCCCGCTTGATTAGTTACCGTTTGCGTCCGGACCGGGACCGGACCGGACATAACAGCGGTTTCCAACTACGGTCTTGAGCCTGAGGCTGAAAGGTAACACGCTGACAGCAAAATCATCCCAAAAGCACCTTCATAAGTCATGTGATCTCAGTTGGTGGTCTCCTGAGTTGCCGTCACTGACGTACGACGCGCATTTACTGGGGAATATCCGATTTGTCTGCTTACATGGCACACGCAAATGCACGTATCCGATTCGTTTCAGATTTAATTCCACATATGAGAGAGGCCTGTATCCGATCTGAGAAAAACAGAATCCATGCGCTTTTGTCCTGCTTACAGTCCCACCGGTCATATCCGATCTGTGCCAAATGAGGGGAAGAAATCGGAATTGGGTCACTTGAACCATGCAGTGTAAAGGCGGCCAAAGTGTCCTTGGGCAAGACACTGAACCCCACCTTACCTCTGGTAATAGGCTGGCGCCAGTGTTTTGGCAGCGGAGCTGCCACCATTGTGTGTAAGTGTGTTGGTGAATGGGTCTGTGACTGTAAAGCGCTTTGGGCCTTGTAGGTAGAAAAGCGCTATATAAGTTTACGTCATTTACTCCCAGTGTTAAAGTACCTTGGATAGCACAAGGGTTAAGATGCTAATTCTGTTAACTATGCTAATTATGCTAATGTGGCTGAAAGTGCTAGCATTCAATTCACTCAGAAAAACACATTGCTTAAGAAATTCATATTGGTTAGAACTACGTGTGACAAGTTGATAGAAAATCCACCTATTTTAAAAACGGCGGCTTTTCTGTTGATTTTATCTCCATTGAAACCATTTCATGTTTTGGTGGCCTTGGGATGACGAACAGATTGACGTCACTTTCAGACGAATCAGAAACGCTTTTGGATGTCCTTTACAATGGAAGTTTTTTGATAATCATGCACACATTTCATCTGTGTCCATATTCGGTGTTTTTCAATATGTTCAATTCCAGCCATGGATGCATGCATTCAATTTTCACAGTATTCCATTGAAAAACACAAGATTTATAACAGTGTGCCATTTTGCGAGCTCACCACGCACACGTTGTTTAAAATCTACAACTTTGGATTGCAGCATTTTAGTCACAGTAGCTTGCCATTGATGCCCGAGTAGTTACGTGACGATCAATATAAATCCCAAACGAAAAGTTTTACGTTTCTACCCAGTAGTAAAGGTGCTTTTCATAAAAAAATTCAAGTTGGCGGCTGTTTCCCGAAGTCAAAGGTTGCCGAAACTCCTTAGGTGGTTGGTGACTTAAGCTAGCAACATGTGCATGAAATCTCATGATAATCGCTTGAAAAACAGTTTTTTAAATTGTGTAGAAAGCGGAAATTGCAAAATCGCAGATTTTGGCAAGAAAATGATCGCCAAACCATAGGTCGTGTCACCATTCAATAGTAATTTCAAAACTTTGTTTGGATATCCCCGACAAGGTTATATTGATTCCATTAGCTAATTCTAAAAATAAAAATTCCAATTTTTTGGCTCCATAAGTGGTTTTCGGCCCATTCATTTTTTTTTACCGGATAGCTCACCATGATATCATCATCTTTTGACGGGTTACGTTCACTTTGTGGAAAATTCATTTTCAATTTATCCTAGGTGTGTGCACATTTTGGTGATTTTTCGAGTTTGTGGCGGGGGTCAAATTTACTCTCAAAGGAGCAGATCTTTCCAACTGCAAAAACAGGATGGTCCTTGTAGTCAGTGACTGCTGCTGCAGGCCATAATAATAAGGTATGAGGAATAGCAGTCCACCACCTTTGTGAGCTTGCCACACGGACGACATTCAAAATCTACAATTTCTAATTGCAACATTTTTTCCACAGTAGCTTGCAATTGAAAGCTGAGACATTGTGAGATGATTGATGAAAATTCCAACGACAAGATTTTGTTTATATCTGGTTCTAAAGGTACTTTTGAAAAAAAGTTCAAGATGGCAGCCTTCTCCCAAGGTCAAAGGTCAACAAAACTCCAGAGGTAGTTGTAGACCTAGCTAGCGGCAAGTTTCTCAAATTTCGTGAAAATGACTTGAATTTTTATTTTATTTCCTATGAATGTGATAAAGAAAAACGCAAACATCGCAAAAATGCCCGAACCAAGTAGAGGAAAGTCTGGACATCTTTGGTTAGACTTCTGCCAGACCGGCATGAGAAGAAAACTGATAAATGAATGGATGGATGGATGGATGGATGGATGGATGGATGGATGGATGGATG
>JAUDJI010000864.1:0-12328 GCA_037389245.1 Oryzias sinensis | reverse complement strand
TCAACAGGTTTTGGAATCAAATCTGCAACAGAACAGTACACAATATTCTGTGTAAATTGCATTTTTCAAATGGCGATTTATGAAACAACAATCTTCTTTATACAAATAAATAAGGGTTATCAAATATCTCATAGACTCAGTTATTCTTTGCTATTTTAAATCCTTGAAAAAGTTGTCAGCTTGCAAACAGTAACAATTCATCAAAGCATAAAATAAACAGAGAAATTGGAGTTTGGTTCATTAAAATGATTTCTTTTCCAGTAAAGTAGAAAATGGTTTTAATCTATAAATAATCTGCCATTTTGAGATTTTCGCGTTATTATACAATATGGAAAAATTATCCTTTTTTTAGCGATTTTCACGAAATTTGATTCGCATGTCCCTAGCGTAAGTCTACAATCACCTCTGGAGTATTATTGACCTTTGACCTCGGGAAAAGGCCACCATCTTAAATTTTCTATAAAAATTACCTTTATCTCCGAATTCAAACGTAAACTTGTCATTGGAATTTTCATCCATCGTCTCGAAACTTTTTGGGCATCAATGGCAAGCTACTGTGGAAAAAAGTTGGAATTAGAAGTTGTAGATTTTGAACGGCGTGCGCATGGCGAGCTAGCAAATTGGCGCACTGTTTTAACTCCCATGCCTTTCATTGAAATACAGTGTAAATTCAAAGCATGCATCCATGTCAGGAACTGAATGTGGCAGGATTAATGGGCTCAGGTGTTGCTCGTAGAATAATTACAAGCGGTGGCCTCTTGGGGCACTATAAAAAGCCTTAGGCGGTCACTGGCAGGATGTGCAGCATTTTGCCACTGGGACCGCCCACTTCCAGTTGTATACATCCGGTTTAGCCTCACATACTCGCAGCCAAAGGGTGAGCTCTTGTAGCTCTGCAGATAGCGCAGCTTAGTGCATTTTTTTACCAGGTGCTGAACAGAACCTTGTGACTTTCTAACGCTCCCAAGAGTGGAACAGCTGCTGTTTTTTTTATACGCTGTTGTTATATGTGGCGTGTATACTGATTTTATCAGAACCTTTAATTGGTCCTGCGTAGAAAAGGATCCAGTTTGGACTTCAAGGAGGGTTTGTCTGGAGTGCTCGCTGACGGCAATTCTCCAGGGAGGCGATCGGGACATTCGGGGGCCTGGACTCCCCTCACCTACCCCAAAGCTAAGACGAGCGGCACTCACTGCACTGTGCAGCAAACCCTCGCCTGAGTAGCCAACTGGTGTTTTGGTTTTAATCATGTATTTTTAGGGTTGGTTCTGGGTCAACGAACTGCTGGGACCCGTTGTTATTATTTTGTTTTTAGACAAACTATTCAATTATTGTCTCCAACTTTTTATTGACCCTGTTTTGTTTTGTCACCAGTGCTGAGGACCCAGGAGTCAGTCCTGTGTGTAAGGTGGAGGTCTTCCCCGGTTTGGAGTGGCGTGTCTTCGGGTGAAGGGTTCACCGTGTGAGTGTTTTTATCACGTGAGAGGAGTGATTTATATTATAAGTTGACATTTATTTGGGAGACTCCACCTCTCCTAAGTAAAAACAGGTCCTCAGCCCAGTGAACGGGTGTCTGTTGTGCCCATCTTTTTAACTTCTTTATTTTAACTGGTTTTAGGATTTTGCAAATAAATTATATTTTAACCTTGATTCTTCCGTCTCTTGCTTTGTGCGCCTCCATTGCAAGAAAAAGTGTCCCTCTGGACCACATGAACATAATTAAAAACATTGGATATGGACATATAAGGAATGTGGGCGTGATGAGCATGAACCCACTGTTGCTAAGGACAACAAAAAGTTTACTTTTACCGATTCGTCTGAAACTGATGTCAATCTGTTCGTCCTCTCGAGGTGACCAAAACATAAAATGGTTGCTATGGAGATAAAATCAACAGAAAAGCCGCCAAAAAAGCGTTTTTTTTATCATCTTTTGACATATAGCTCTCACCAATGGAGCAACATGTTTTTCTGAGTCAGTTGATCATGCTGGTCGCTATGCTAGCACTTTTAGCTATGTTAGCATAACTAGCATAGTTAGCATAATTAGCATCTTAAACAATGTGTTTTTCTGAGTCAGTTGATGATGCTGATCGCTATGCTAGCACTTTTAGCCACATTAACATAGCTAGCATAGTTAGCATAATTAGCATTTTAGGTGTCAGATGAATGCATCTAGACATTAAAGAAAAACACAATTATAAACAACAAACCACAACAAGAATCAAGTTTCTCATGCATGAGGGAGAGGAGCAAGAGTGACAGAAAAGGTCTACCACGCTTCTCTTCTCAAAGGTTCTGCCTCTCCCTGTGCACCTTTTATTAAGAACACAAGAAGGAGGTAACAATTCAAGACAAAGATAAAAAGTTCATTAGGGCGTGTCGTATAATGACCCATTTGGTTGTATTCTAACTTCAGTATCCCTTATCAGCTCAGTACAGTGTGTCGTAAAACCCCCTCATCCTTGCTGGGGGTGAGAAGCAGATGAACAAACACACAGAACTGTTTTCAGAAGAGGTAAAAAGGTCAATCTGAGTTAACATTTAAACATACATTTAACCAAATCATTTAAGCAATGATAATAATAAAACAAATTCCTGCACATACTCCCTCCTGTTTATCATTGATAAATGTTAAAATCTCACATCCAATATCACATCTCTTTTCAGTTTTCTGTGACATCTTCATTTTCATAACACTTTCAATTTCCACTCAAATGAGAAGTTCTCTTTTTTTTTTCAAGTCATTACAGTTTCGAAATCATTACAGTCATCTTGTTCTCCTTTAATAACAAGTTGTATTCTTGACTCATAAGAACACTTTGTACTCCACCATTCACTGCTCTGGAAATCATAGATTGAATACAAGGAAAAATGCACATAGTAAACACGCAACATATGATCAGTACCATAAGAATTGGTGTCAGTATATTTAACAAAGTTGCCACCAGAAACCAAAAGCAAACCAGGAGAAGAAATCCCAAGATTGGGGTTTCCTGTCATCCTGCATTGGCTGCTGAACCTTTTCAAGTTGATGTAATGCTTCAGTGACGCTGTGACTTTCATCGGTGTTGTCAGGAATAAATGTACAACAGGTATCATTTAACATTTTACAAACACCTCCCTCCTGAGCAACCAATAAGTCCAAAACCAATCTTTTCTGTAGAACCATAAGTCTCATGCTGGACATTTCTTCATAATATCCTTTAAATGCTTTAATTGTGGCGTTCAAAAATAAACCTAATCTATAATCAATGGTCTCAATTCTGAGAGCGTTTTTAGTATTTCCCACCCAGGGAAACAATGCCATAGTTACCTTTTCCCCAGTATTCCAGTATTTATGGTCTTCAGGAACATCTGATCCCCACATGGAATCATGTGGCTTGACATCAATAAGGTTACGTCTGTGGCGCAGGTGAGGCTCATGGACTGCAGAAACTATGAAAGTGTGATCTGTGACCTTTACAGAAACACAAATCCCACTCCAGTCTCTAGGCAGACTGAGGTAGAGGGCCTGTCCATATAACTAAAACATTTGATCAACCACATAAGTACCATTGTTACCTGGCATTAAATGTGGATTAGATCGAACACGACGTCCTCTAGGGCAGGGAACTGCATAACCATGGGAAACTCTTGTCATTGATTATCTGGACTGTGAAGGGAACAAGAAGTTCATGACACATCCTTGTCGGCAACGTTCCTAAAAACTCTGTTACATTGTTAGTTACGCAATGTGGAAACACAGTTCCTGGTTCCACACTAGCATATGGAGCTAATGATTTTGTCAGTTTCAGTTTTTTAAACTGATACAAACTCTTACAACTCGGTCTTACAAGAGTACCATTTGAAGTGGTGACGGCTCCGGTACTAATCTGGCACTTGATTTGTCCTTTGCACATCTTTAGTGGTAAACATTTTTCTCAAATAATCCACTAAATTTGCATCATCATCTGGAGAATGTTGCTGTGTAGGATCAAGGTCTGGTAACCTATAAGAACGTCCATACAACATTTCAAAAGGCGTTAAAGGTTGACCTGCTGTGCGTGTGATACGCATGCTTAGTTGAACTAAGTCTATGCAGTCAGGCCACTGTCTGTTTGTCTCTTCCATGCATTTCTTTAACTTTGATTTGATAGTGCCATTAGTTCTCTCAACTAATCCTGCACTCTGTGGGTGATAACTACAATGTCTCTTTAAATCAATAAAAAGATGTTGAGCCATTTTGTTTATCACTTGATTTACAAAATGTGTACCATTATCACTTCTTATCTATGAGGTTCCGTTTGTGCCAAAAATCTGTTTTTGTGTCCACTTTCTATGTCTTTGGTCCATTGTCTATGTCTACTGACCGAGTTCATTGAACATTGGTTCATGCGTTATGTGTAAAACTTTGCATTTGTCTTTGTTATACGCCCTGTCGTCTCCTTAGCAACCGTTGCTACTGTCGTTAGCTACGACGTTTGCTACTGTTGTTAGCTATGATGTTTCCCAGTGTTTTGTCGTTAGATCATGGATCTTGTCGTCTTTCAAAGTCGTCAGAAAAATCCTTTGTACGGCCGGTAAATTGTTTCCTGTACTACCACGGGATGAAAAAAGAAATGTTTATTAAAGCCGGCGCTAGGGTTAAGCATGACAAATACTTTTTTAAGATAAATTTTATTGATATTCCCTCAAACGCGCATTGCCAGAAAGAGGGGGGGCGCATGCGTACAACGCTTTCACGTTCCCGAAGCGACTCTCTTGCCAATTTTTGAAAGTTATTTAGAGACTAGCTTCAATTAAATCTGGAGATGAAACTACTATTTAAGTCTTTTAAAAAATAGCTGATCTTTATCAAACATGCTGTCACAAATCGGGTGGATAAACGAGGAAAAGACGGCCCAAAATCTTTGAATGGATTTTGATCTTCTCTTTTCAATCTGTTATGTATTTATTTGAGCATGAGGTGGCGCTCTCTGGACCACTATAAGGCTCTTTTGGGCGCCTCTGCTCCTCGTTTATCCATCAGATACTCTAAATAACTTAAAACTAAATAACCTTAAACGGGAACGCGAAATCGTTGTACGCATGCACCCCCCCCCCCTTTCTGGCAGTGCGCGTTTGCAGGATTATCAATAACGTTTTGGTTTTTTTAAACGTGTTTTGTTCCGTGATAAAACAGGAAACCGTTTACCAACCGTACAAAGGACTTCTCTGACAACTTTTGCAAAATTTGAAATACAACAAGATCTAAGGACACGACATGGTGAGACGACGTAGCAAACGACACTAGCAACGGTTGCTAAGGATTTTCCTGACGACACGTGAAACGACGTAGCAAACGACACTAGCAACGGTTGCTTAGGATTTTCCTGACGACACGTGAAACGATGTAGCAAACGACACTGGCAACTGTTGCTAAGGACTTTCCCAACGCCATAGTTAGACGACATGCGATAAGGACAAAGACAAATGCAAAGTTTAAGCATGGAGCAAGCATATACATCACAAAGTAAATACAAAGTAATAATCAAAGAATCATGGACATGCAGAAGATATTGCTTAGTAGTACATAGACATGAACCAATGTGAAATGAACTCGTTCAATAGACATAGACAATGAGCCCAAAGCATAGACAGTGGACGCAAAAACACGATCAATAGACATAGACAATGGACCAAAGACAAAACAGTGGACGCAAAAACACATTTTGATATTTTTGGCACAAATGGAACCTCATACTTATCACTTGTGGTATGCCAAAAATTGGGACTATTCTTTTACAAATAGCTTTAGCTACTGTAAGAGCATCCTGTGTTGCACATGGAAAAAATTCAACCCGTTTGGGAAATGCATCAACAATCACTAAACATTATTTCAATCCTTTGCTTTTATTTAATTCAATAAAATCCATATGGATTGTATGAAAAAGAAAAGGTGGTTCAGGAAATTTTCCTCTATTAGGTCTAACATTGCCTTGGGGATTATGACGCATACATGTAACACATTGTTAACAAAAAAAATTTTTTAATAGAGAATAAATCCATAAGTTATATAATATTTCTCTAATAAATTCATCCTCCCCCCTGTTGAATCATGGCAAAACCCATGACTCAAAATTGATGCCCATTTATACATGGATTTTGGTAAAATAGGTTTTCCTTTTGTGCTGACATAAAGACCTTTTTCTAACTTTGCTCCCTTTTTCAACCATAAATCTTTTTCTTGTTGTGGTGCACTGGGTAGCATTTCTTTTAAAAAATCAGTAGTTGCATCTGCAGTCACATCCTCATTTGTGCATATTTCTACATCTTTTGTTGCAGCTTGCTTTTCTGTTGCATCTACAAAGGTATTTCCTTTAGAAATATGATCGTTTTTCGTGTGTGTGCCTCACATTTACATATTGCTATTTGATGGTAAAATTACAGCAGTTAATAATTCTTTCAGTAAGTCTACATGTGTTACTGGTTTTCCTGTTGATGTTTTAAACCCTCTGTTCTTCCACTGTTGACAAAATAAATGCTCTGTAGCAAACGCATATTGGCTATCAGTGTAGATTGTAACTGGCTTATCTTTAAAAAGATTGCATGCTTCAGTTAAAGCTGTCAACTCTGCTGATTGTGCTGAGTAATTTCCAGGCAGGGGTCCTACGTTCAGAACCTTATCTTGAGTTACAACAGCATAGCCTACATTGTTTCTGCCTTTTCCACTTTCTTTGCTGACCCATCAACAAAAACGATTTCTCTTTCAGTGAGATCTAAAAATTCATCATTAATTGGTTGAATTTCTAGTTCTGATTCATCTTTTATCTTGTCATTTCTTTTACCATCTAATCAATCTGATTTCTTCATTTCAGGACATTCTCTCAACCAATGATCTCTCTGTCCACAAATCCAACATCCATCATCAACCTGCTCTGACCCTCTGTTGCCACTTCCTCCTAACCTTCATCTAAAATTTATTTTTCCACGACCATGATTTCTTCCTCTGTTCACATTCCTTCCAAAAACACATCACTACTTTCCTCCTGCCAAAATGTATCTACACCGAAATTTCTTCTTATTCACCATCACTTTTTTCTGCACGAACAGCAAAATTCATAAACTGTTGTAGCGCTCCTGTAGGCAGATCAATGTAATGCTTCCTTATCCAGTCTGCAATCTCGCTTGCAGTAAAGCTTGTTTCAGCTGATGTCTATAGGCACCATCATCATTATCATCATCTCTGAGTCCACTATTAGCTTTATAACTTCTTCAAATCTGACTCTAAAATCAGACACTAACTCTCCATCTTTTTGTTTTGTTTGACCAATCTTTCCATAATCAGGTCTCATTGGAAAGGCTTCTCTAATTCTTTGTCCTAAAAGTGTAAGACTTTGAATTAACTCTTAACTGTTATGCGGAAGAAGTCTGGGTGGATCGTCATCATTCATAGGATTCCTTTACCTTTCCCCAGTCTGCTTTCATAGCAGTCATACATGCCTGCTGACATTTAATGCCATTCAGATGATAAGCTCTCTGAACTTCCATCATTTGCCCGTGAGAGATATCTCCCCTCACTGCCTTCCTAACATCCTCTAATGTCCAGGTCCTAAACACAAGAAGTGAAGGTCTCTGGCCATCTTCTCCAGCTCTGGGATTGGACACTTCAATGATTGGAAATGTCTCTGCAACTTTAGATGACTCTCCAGCTTCTTCCAAACCAACCCCCATAGTTTTACTCCATTCAAGTTTTTTTCCCTTTTCCTCTTAACATCATTTTTCCTTTATCTGGTTTATTTAAATCAGTCAGTGGTGGGTAAAAACCCATCAACAGAGGTGCATTTGTCCCCTGGTAGGGAGGAGGTGAGAAATCAGATGGTTTCTGCTCTCCCCACCCTTTCATCCTAAACCCTGCTCGGTCTGCAGCCTGCTGTTGCAGGGGTCTGAGTCGCACATCTGATTTATCCTCCTCTTTTTCAGCAATCAGACATGCGTCTCTAGTTTTACTTTTCTGAATGCTATTCTTTATTTTTCGTTGCTTCATTTAAGCACAGTTTTGCACAAATTAATCGTTCACTATTGTTTTGCTTCTTTTTTCTTTTGTTTTCAATTTGTAACCGTTAAACTAATTCAGTACATGCCTGCACTCCAAGATTCCCCTTAAAATCCTAGTTTTTATCCCATTTTCTCAGGAATATAGTTGAACCTGGATGAACCTCTTTCCATATATTTTTAATCTCATGTTAATTCAACTTTTCTATTTGAATTCCCAATGTTTTTTATTCTTTTATTTATTTATGTTAGTCACAGAGTGTGATCAGAACCAACAGAGAATTTCTCTCAGGACCGAATTTCACTCCCCGTGCAACAAGCTTCTAGGTCAGGTCTATTATCTGATCCGGTCACACGTTTAGGGTCCTCCCAGGAGCAAAACCCGTTTTTTGACTCTGGGTTCTTTTCACCTAAAGCCTAATAAGATGAAATCTTGTTCTACTGCAACAAGCAGCCTTGTATTAACACCGCAAGGTTTCCAGCTGCTCACTGCTTCGAACAAGTTCACTCAATTTACACATGCACTCACATTCACACCAAAAAAAAACTTTTTTATTTTATTTATTTTTGTTGTTTTTTCTAGGCCTTTTAGGGACTTGAATCCTCTTATGCGTTTTAGGTTGCAGGACTTGAACCTACACCTTTACACAGAATTCCGGACCTTTTCGGGACTCCAAACCCACACGTGTTTCAGGCAACAGGACTTGAACCTGTCCCTCAGAATTCTGGGCCACTTCAGGGACTCAAACCCCTGAATAAGCGCTTTACTTGCCTTGTCGTTGTGGTCTGACTGGTTAACGCAGTGGTTCCCAAACTGGGGGGCGCGCTGCAGGGGGGGGCGTGGTGGAGTTTTTTTTTTCATACTTTATTGACAAACAACATAATACAATAACAATGTGAATGTCTCAGGGGGAATTGAAATGTGTACATATTGCAGAAAAATATAAGAAATAAAACAAAAAGTATATAAATATATACACATACATATACAACATAAGACAAAAAGAATTATTACTTCAAAAATCTTTGTTTTAATAAATTTGGTCAAAAGATTTTCAAAAATTAAATTAAATTGAATTGCTTTTTGGTTTTGCAGATGTTTGATAATGGTACATTACTGATTGATTTCACTCAATTTAGGGAATTTAGGTTTGGAGTTTGACCATTTGGCTTTATGGATATGGAATTTTGCCAATAATAAAAACAATTGTGTAATGAAGATACAATCTTTGTCTACTTTGACATTAATGTAACCCAGAAAAATGTCTTTATCTAAAAATGTAACAGTTTGTGTAGTTATAATTCCAATATAGTTTCCCACTTCAATCCAAACCGTATTTGTATGTCTGCAGTTCACAAACAGATGAGAAATAGTTTCCTCATGAGTTCCACAGAATGAACAAAGCAGGTCCATGTCCACAACAAATCTATTTTTTGGTAGGATATATACAATGCAATATTTTGAAGGACACCTCTTTTATTTTGTTATTTAGACAGTATTTATTACTAATAGTCCAAGCATAAGTCCATTTTATTTCCACAAATTTGGATTCCCAATAAAACCTCCCAGCAGGTAAGGTTGTGGTCTGTAAAAGATTTCTTATTTGTTTATTGGAAACTGAATTAACACAAATATCCACATTGTCCAAAAAAATTGTCTGGGTTCTAAATTGACTTGTGTTATAAATGCCTTTAAACAGTTGAAGTAGACTGGTTGGAACGGCATCTAACACTATTGCATATTCTCTGGGTGGAACAGGAATACCGAATTTTAAAAGAAATTCTTCAGACGTCAGAAGATGTCCATGAGAATTGAAAAGTTGTCTGATTAAAACAATATCATTATCATACCATCTAGGGAAAAAAGTGATTTTTTTTGTATTGTACATTTCTGTTATTCCAAATAAAATAGGTTGTTGGAGAAAAAGTATGTTATAAAGGAGTTTCCAGGCCAGCAGGGCTTGTTTGTAAAAGTTTGAAAGTTTTGTGGGTAATTTTTCTATTTTATAATTACATTTTAGCAAGAATCTAATGCCTCCCATTGTGTCAAATATATATTTGGGGAATGCATTCCAGATATTGTCTTCACCTTTCAATAAATTACTTAACCACTTTATTTTAAAAGAGTTGTTTAACGTTTCAAAGGTTAATACATTCATGCCCCCATGTTTTCTGGTGTTACACAAAACAAAAATTGCTTAAGTAATGAAATTTTTTCCTCCAAATAAAATCAAATAATGTTTTGTTTAATAGGTTACAGATGTGTTTTGGCATTTCTAAAGACAGAGACACATAGACAGATCTAGAGATTCCTTCAGCTTTAGATAACAGAATTCTACCGTTCAGAGAAAGATTTCTCATTAACCACATGTTATAAGGCGCGGTGGAGTTTAGAAACAAAGGATTGTATGTTTGTGTCAGTGGGGGGGGGGGGGGGGCTCGAAAATATTCTAATTTTCAGAAAGGGGGGCCCTGCAAAAAAAGTTTGGGAACCACTGGGTTAACGGATAACGTCAATCCGGACCCAGGGATCAGACCAGTCGATTGGCCGGCGTAGAATTCACTACGACGGACTTTCCTCCGGAGACCTGGTCTCACGGGCTGTGCACAGACTTCAATCGGCATGGTCCTCCCCCAAGGAGGCAGATATGTTGTCATCCGGCTCAAATGGACAAAAGAATGTCAGATAAATGCATCTAGACATTAAAGAAAAACACAATTATAAACAACAAACCACAACAAGAATCAAGTTTCTCATGCACGAGGGAGAGGAGCAAGAGTGACAGAAAACGTCCACCACGCTTCTCTTCTCAAAGGTCTGCCTCTCCTCGTGCTGCTTTTTTTAAGAACACAAGTGGGAGGTCACATTTCAAGACAAAGAGAAAAGTTCATTGGGGGTGTTGTATAATGACCCATTTGGTTGGATTCTAAGTTCAAACAGTATCCCTTATCAGCTAAGGACAGTGTGTCGTAAACCCCCTCTTCCTGGCTGGGGATGAGAAGCAGATGAACAAACACACAACTGTTTTCAGTAAAGGTATAAAGGTCAATCTGAGTTAACATTTAAACATACATTTACACAAATACATTTACACAATGATAATACTAAAAAAATTTCCTTCACAGTATCGTATCACCAGATTCTTGCCAATACACACTCCTAGTAAAGACAGCCCTTATAGAGCCTCATATATCTTACAACAACTTTAATAGAATAAATATAACCTATGGAAGCGATTTTGTAGCATAAATAAAAAGAAAAGTCAGAACCAGAAATGCTTTTTCATTTTCAAAATGAAGCTGCATTTTTTGACTCAAAAATAAAATGAAAAAGTAATCCACCAAAATGCTTTTTCATTTCCTTCCTCAACACTGCTTATTCTGTCACTTAATTAAAATGATAATGAAAATGGTATTTGACATTTCATTTCCAAAATGTTCTCTGTTAAATGTGTAGCATAATTCATTTAGAAATGTCTAATTTGACAATTAAAATGGATTAACAGAAATGCTTTTTAATTTTCAAAATGTAACTGCATCAAATGACTCAAAATTCAAATGAAAAAGCAATATCTCAAATTGCGTTTTCATTTTAAACTTAAAACCGCTTATTCTGTGTCATAATTAAAATGAAAATGCAAAGAGGGGATTGCATTTCATTTTAACATCCACCCTGCGATGACGTCAATGCTTTCTCCGTGTGTCCCGCCGCTGAAGTTGGCTTGCGATTCAGCGTTCCACAAACAGTCATTTTCCACAGTGGACCGTCACCACACACTTTACAAGACAGTTTTTCACAACTTTATGACAACAAATCCTGAAATTGTTCCATTCAAGGAAACATTGACTAATATTTGTATTGATGCTGTTTTCCATCTGTGTTTTCAAACCTGCATCAAGAATTAGCTCATGTTTATTGATTCACTTTCTGTGGAAGTTTGGCTTCTCTGATGAACCACCAGAGGGCGACAGAGAACTGTTGAGATTATTAACACAACAGTCAAATAAATCAACATTTAGCACAAAGTGAACAAACTTAGGTCACGTGCTAATGTTCTGATTCTGTTGGAAAAGCCTTTTGTTTTGATTTTTTCAGAATTTTGGCTCAAAAAGACCAATGACAAATGAAACTCCTCTAAAGTTGCTTTAATAATAATCAATACTTTATTGATCCCAAAAAGAGGAAATTCTTCTCTGCATTTGACCCATCCCCTGGGGGAACAGTGAGCTGCAGCCAAACAGTGCTTGGGAGGCAGTAGCATTAAGGTCTTGCCTAAGGACCCTCACTGAGTGATTCCTGCATGGTAGCCTCTCA
>JAUDJI010000863.1:0-12346 GCA_037389245.1 Oryzias sinensis | reverse complement strand
CCCCCGGCTTGTCTGGGGCCCCCAGCCGCCCCCAACTTCATCTGGATGAAGTCCATCTGCTCGTCTATTTAAATATGTAGTTGTAGGGTTAGATAAGTTAGTTCTGTCCAAAAGTTCTGGTACATCGCTGGTCCGTCCTGGGGGAGGATCGTTTTTCCTTGCTGAGAAGGGGGGTCTAAGGGCAGGGACGTCCAGTTTAGTTTAATCTTTTTAGTTTAGTTTATCCATTACCAATTGAATTTTATGATTCTGTGTTCTTTATGATTTCATGTTTATTACAAAATTAACAGTATGAAGCCCATTGAGACAACTATTGTTGTAATATTGGGCTGAATAAATGAAATTGAATTGAATCCAGTGGATTCATAAACAGTCTTTGTAAAATGTTCATATTAAGTTTTTACTTTGCTTTGGGTAATGGGTGACGTCATTTCTTAGGGAGCATGGTGTTATGGTGAGCGGTAGGACTCCAAAGCAGAATCTGACTCCGAGGGCAGTTAAACAGTTTTTATTCCTCACAGGACAAGGAACAGAATTGGACAGGCAGCAGAATCAGGGAGCTAAACTGGAAAACCACAGATATGTAGAGCAATGGAAAAGTGATAATCCGGCATGGAGAAACAACAGGCTCAGGCATTTAAAGACCTTGATGAGATGAGGATCAGGTGTGCCATGTAGGGAGGCACCAGGGAAAAAGTCAGCCACGCCCACCTGGTCACACTGATCACAACAGTGCCCCCCCCTCAAGGGACGCTACCCGGCGGCCGACCAGGCCTGTCGGGATGACGGGCATAAAAGTCATCAAAGAGAGCAGGGGACAGGATAAAGGAGCGGGGAACCCAGGAACGCTCCTCCGGGCCATAACCCTCCCAGTCCACGGATACTGCAGACCGCGACCCCGTCGCCGGACATCCAGAAGGCAGCGAACAGGAAACGCCGGATGATCATCCACGACCATGGCGGGAGGAGGGGGCTCGGCCGGAGGGCTGAGAACACTGCAGGAGACAGGCTTCAGGAGAGACACATGGAAGGAAGGGTGGATTCGCATTGAGGCAGGCAACTTAAGACGGACCACCGAGTGGTTGATGACCCGGTCGATCTCAAAAGGGCCAATGAACCTCGGAGACAACTTCCTGGACTCGCACTGCAGGGGAATGTCTCGTGTGGAAAGCCAAACCTTCTGACCCGGTTTGTAGTCCGGGGCTGGGACCCTGTGGCGGTCCGCCAGAGCACGGTTCCGAGAGGCAGTGCGAGAGAGGGCTGCCCGGGCCTCGTGCCAAACACGACGGGCCCTGCGGAGATGGTCCTGGACAGAAGGGACGGCCACGGCTCTTTCCTGAGAGGGGAAGAGGGGAGGCTGATAGCCATTGGACGCCATGAATGGAGAGAGACCTGTTGCAGAGGAGACCAAGGAATTGTGTGAATACTCAATCCAGGGAAGATGAGTTGACCACGAAGCAGGATGAGTAGCTGCCACACAGCGCAAAGCCGCCTCCAGGTCCTGGTTAGCCCGCTCAGTCTGGCCATTGGTTAGGGGGTGGTATCCAGAGGACAGGCTAGCTGTGGCCCCAATGGCCCGACAGAAAGCGTTCCACACCCTGGAGGTGAACTGGGGGCCTCGGTCTGACACAATGTCCTGGGGCAGACCATGCAAACGGATACCTGCTGGACCAGGAGGTTGGCTGTCTCGAGGGCAGAAGGGAGCTTGGGAAGTGGCACAAAATGGACGGACTTTGAAAAACGGTCGACAATTGTCAAGACTGCTGTGTTACCTTCAGAAGGTGGAAGGCCAGTGATGAAATCCACAGCTATGTGGGACCAGGGTCGATGAGGAACTGGGAGTGGTCGCAGAAGACCTGCTGGTGCTCGATGAGAAGCCTTTCCACGAGCACAGACGGAGCAAGCCTGGACAAACTCCCATGTGTCCGCAGATATGGAGGGCCACCAGAACCGCTGTTTAAGCAACGTCAAAGTCCGGTGTATTCCAGGATGGCAAGCCACCTTGGAGTTGTGGCCCCACTGCAGCACAGAAGAACGAGCAGATGGGGGAACAAACAGAAGACCTGTGGGACATTCAGGTGGAGAGGGAAGGTCCTTCAGAGCTCTCTCAACCTCACGCTCCACCTCCCAGATGGCAGCACCGACAACACAGGAGCGAGGTAGGATTGTGTCCTGAGTAGTATCACAGGAGGCTGGCAGCTCGAATTGCCTGGACAGGGCATCAGGCTTTAGGTTGCGGGACCCTGGGCGGTAAGTGAGGGTGAAATTGAAGCGTCCCAGAAAAAGGGACCACCGAGCTTGACGGGGATTCAGTCTGCGGGCAGAACGGAGGTACGACAAGTTCTTATGATCTGTCCATACCAGGAAAGGTTGAGATGTTCCTTCCAGCCAGTGGCGCCATTCCTTCAAGGCCAGCACAACTGCCAACAGCTCACGATTCCCCACGTCATAATTCCTCTCCGCAGGAGACAGCTGTCGGGAGAAGAAAGCGCAGGGGTGCATCTTCCGATCTGAGGATGAACGCTGAGAGAGCACCGCCCCAACTCCAGATTCTGAGGCGTCCACTTCCACCATGAACTGAGCTATAGGATCAGGATGAGACAGTACAGGAGCAGAACAAAAAAGATTTTTCAACTTAATAAAGGCTGCCTCAGCTCCTGAGGACCAGGAGAAGGGTTCTCGTACAGTGGTCAGCTTGGTCAAGGGAGAAGCCACAGAGCTGTATTTCTGATGAACCTCCGATAAAAGTTGGCAAACCCCAAAAACCTTTGGAGTTGCTTCCTGGTTGTGGGTGCAGGCCACCCTTCTACAGCTTTGATCTTGGCAGGATCTGGCTTGAGTTGGCCCTTCTCAATCACAAACCCAAGAAAACTGACACTGGATGCATGAAAGTCACATTTCTCACCTTTAGAAAAGAGCCTGTTTGCTAACAGCCTCTGTAACACAAGCCTGACATGTTGAACATGCTCATCAAGAGTCCGTGAAAAAAATCAGAATATCATCAAGATAAACAAACACAAATCTATTCAACATGTCACGCAGAACGTCATTGATGAGACATTGAAAAACAGCTGGAGCATTAGTCAGTCCAAACGGCATCACTAAATACTCAAAATGTCCCAGAGAAGTATTGAAGGCCGTCTTCCACTCATCACCCTCCTTTATTCTCACTAAATGGTAAGCGTTTCGGAGGTCGAGCTTGGTGAAGATGGTTGCAGTCTGGAGGGAGCTGAAAGCAGAGTCCATGAGTGGGAGAGGATACTTGTATTTGACTGTTATGTTGTTTAGACCTGTGTAATCAATACATGGGCGACGGGACCCATCCTGATCAACAAAGAAAAATCCCGCTCCAACAGGGGAAGAGGATGGACGGATAAGTCCAGCAGCCAAACTCTCAGTTATATATGTCTCCATCGCATCCCTCTCAGGCTTGGAGAGGTTGTACAGTTTACTGGAGGGTAGAGAAGCACCAGGTAACAACTCAATCTCACAGTCATAGGGTCGATGAAGGGGCAGAGAGGAAGCACGGTCCTTAGAAAAAACTTCCTTGAGGTCATAATAATCCGATGGTACACAAGAAAGGTCAATAAGTTTAGGAGGCTCAGGAGAGGGGGAAACAGGTGGTACAGCAGCATGTAAACAGTGAGAGTGGCAAAAAAGACTCCAATTAACTATGGATTGAGAAGACCAGTCTATGTGTGGATTATGGAGTGAAAGCCAGGGCAGATCCAACACCAGCAGAGAGGATGGAGATGAAATGATGTTAAAACTAATCAGTTCTCTGTGGTTGCCAGAAACCAGCAGGGACACAGGACATGTTCGGTGAGTGACACAGGATAACAGTCTACCATCCAGAGCAAACACTTTTTTAGGGTTTGGTAGAGGTTCAGTGGGGATGTTGGATTGGGACACAAACTGAGAGTCAATAAAATTGTCATCTGCACCGGAATCCATTAAAGCCTGGATCTGTAATGTTGTGGTGTCATATGAGATCGTACCTTTAAGATGGATGCGTCTGGAGGAGGGATCCACAGGGGTTCGGCTCACCAGTGCCCCTCCTGAGCCTGATGAGCCCGGTATTTTGGCCGTACGGGGCAGTTGGGCCGGAAATGGCCAGACTGGCCGCAGTAGAGGCAGAGCCGCTGGTAGATGCGGCACTGACGTTCCTCAGGTGTGAGAGTCATCCTGCCGAGCTGCATAGGCTCCTCGCTGCAGCGCGGCGTGCTCTGTTCCTGGGGAGGCATGGTCGCGGAGTCCCGCTGAGTTGCAGGTGGAGGGAACACCGGCAGATGAAGGGGCGTGACCGGCAAGGAGCTGGTTGGACGAGAGGGTCGAGATGCTCTTTCCCTGCGTCTCTCCCGAAGGCAGTTATCCAGTCTTATGGAGAGGGAAATTAACTCCTCTAGGTTGGAAGTTTCGTCACGAGCAGCTAGTTCGTCTTTGATCTCCTCTATAAGACCCCGGTAAAATATTCCGGTGAGGGCATTTTCATCCCACCCACACTCCGCAGAGGAGATGTGGAAGTCAATGGAGTACTCCGAAACTGAAGCGGGACCTTGGCGTAAGGAGAGCAGGCGATTTCCAGTCTCTTTTTCCTGGAGAGGATGATCAAAAACTTTGAGCATTTCAGCCGTGAATAAAGCCAAAGAGTCGCAGTGGGGAGAATTACTGCCGGCTAATGCAACAGCCCAGGCAGAGGCTTTGCCTGACAGTAAACTCATGATGAACGCCACTTTGGATCTTTCAGAGGAATAAGTGAGAGGTTGCTGTTTGAACACGAGTCTACAGTGATGGATAAATGATTTGCATAGACCTATCTCTCCGGAGTACCTGCTGGGAGTGGGGATGAAGGGCTCACGGGGAGATGATGCAAGAACGTGAGGAGCAAGTGACGGGGCTGGATCCGATACTGTGGCTTGAACTGGATCCGGGGATCTTCCTGAGGTGAGTTGAGACGAGACCTCCTCCAGGCGACCGCCGAGACGATTTATTCCGGTGGAAAGATGTCGAAGAGTGTTCATGATTTCCTGGAGAGCTTGATCATGCCGTCCAACAAGAGCCCCTTGGGACGAAAGGGCATGTTTAACCTCTTCAAACGCTGCGGGGTCCATATTCTGGCCGTATTATTCTGTTATGGTGAGCGGTAGGACCCCAAAGCAGAATTTGACTCCGAGGGCAGTTAAACAGTTTTTATTCCTCACAGGACAAGGAACAGAATTGGACAGGCAGCAGAATCAGGGAGCTAAACTGGAAAACCACAGATATGTAGAGCAATGGAAAAGTGATAATCCGGCATGGAGAAGCAACAGGCTCAGGCATTTAAAGACCTTGATGAGATGAGGATCAGGTGTGCCATGTGGGGAGGCACCAGGGAAAAAATCAGCCACGCCCACCTGGTCACACTGATCACAACACATGGTGCCCGATTGGCCTTTCAAATCCAGGGCATTGCTTAGTCCTTCACTTAGTAGTTAGAGTCGTGAAGGAATGTAAACATAGTCTTCTATGTCTGAATTGTTAGAAGACCTAACAGTGGCCGGGTGAGCTCTGGCAGTCCCCTTGACCCCAAAAGGGAGAGCGTGTTAAGAAAATTGATGGATTATTCACAATAATATGACTAAAAGTGTTTTTTTTCACAACTAGTTTCAGTTGTGATTGCTTTACTAATGTGAGATTTATCAGTGAACCTACAACAACCCTTCTTTTTTGTCCATGTGAGAACATCTTTGTCTTGGTCCACCCACAAAGTTATTTGAGGGCAAACTTGACCAGAAAGAGCATGAATAGACTAAAAGTGGAGATGATCATCTTGGTTCTATTTTTTCTTGATGATGGTGCTGTGGGTTTTCCACATGTTAATCTTTCTCATATTTATTCACAATTGGAAGGTTGGGCATCAGTCTTTTAGTCCTCAAAAAGCTAAGCCAAGAATAAAAGCTGGAGGTGGAAAAATTAAGAAAACGTGAGAAACATTAAAGCTTGAGGAGGATGTCTTCATTTTGGGCTATAAATGGTCACCTCTGGCTTTTGTGGATTGTAAAATTTAATAATAAAGACAGGTGATACTGTTATAAAAAACAACATGAGAAACACTACTGTTATTTAAATGTTATATTCTAACCAAAAAAACTAAATGTGAAGAATGTTTGACCTAATATTTAAGGCTTAGGTAATGAAATGGGTTTTAGCCTATAGCTAATACAAAAATATTGACTGAGCTTTAGGTGATTCACACCCACTGACAATGAGAAGTGAGGATTGGTAGAAACTCTTGGCTTCAAGTTTATTTGTTCTGTAATGTCAATACTTCTGTGAGTAACTACTAGGGAGGAATAAACGTCTTTCATCAAAAATATTCGGATTAAAATGATTTAATCCAAACCATATCTGATCTAATGAAATTACATTATTTACTACATTTTGTAAAGCTCAGAGTGTAATGTGGAAAGGTCTCAGCATAAATCGAGCCCCAGCCAGTCCGGAGTGCAGAAACTTCTCTGTCTTCGTGTGATCAAAGCAAAAAACAAACCTCAGAATCTGTCAGTCCTGGTGAAGACACTCTTTAACTAAAGTGCTGACATGGAACCCTTGCATAAAACAATCTGAGTAGAAGAGCACCACATGAAAGAACAATGTGGCTTCATGTCCCCCTTTAAGACGCACCTTCTCATTTAAAGAGTTTTCTTTATTTTCTCGACAATGAAAATTGTAGATTCACATTAAAGGCATTAAAACTACACTCTAAAGAAAAATACACTGGGCCAACTTAAAAAATTTGAGGTAACAATTTGCATTGATCTTTTTGAGTTATCCCAACTCTAGTCAGTGTTGAGTATATTTCCTTTGACTTTTTAAGTTTGAATAACTTAATTTTATTTAAGTTAGCAAGTTATTGAATTTAAGCTACTTCAACTTATTTGTTTTCTTTTACTTTTACTCAAAAAAGTCCATGCAAATTGTTACCTTAATTCTTTCAGCATTGTAAACTTAATTCAATCAGTTAAGACAACTCCACCACTCTAGTTTTTTGCTTCAATTGTTTATTATGAAATGAAACAGTATTTTTCAAACATACACCTTCCAATATTTCACAAAATTAAGAAACGATAATCCGCCTTTAATACTCATTCCTCGTTGCTTCTCAAAAATTAAAGATTCAAAAGAATGTAAAGATTGGTAGTGACTTTAACAGTATTTAATCTCCTGCATTTTGTAAAAAGTAAAAGAAATACTCCAGTGACCCTAAGGGAGGCTCAGAGGAGCGTTTTCCACTGCTGCTCTGCGCCCGGGTCTCGTCTCTGGATTGTCAGGTTGACAGACTAAGGCTAGCAGAAATGTTTCTAGAAAGAAGAGCGGCACCGTCCCGGGTGGGATGGACGCCGTCTCTCTGCATGAGACCGGGCTTCCCCCAAAACGCGCTCCAGTTATCCACAAAACCAACGCCGTTTTCTGGGCACCATCTAGAAAGCCAGCGGTTAAATGGTGAAAAGCGGCTGTACATTTCATCACTGACTAAGTTCGGCAGGGGACCAGAGAAAATTACAGTGTCGGACATCGTCTTAGCCAGTTTACACACCGAAGTTACGTTTAGCTTAACCACCTCTGACTGTCTCCGTCGGGCATCATTACCGCCTGCGTGAATCACGACTCGACGGAACCTGGACTTACTCTGAGCTAACATCCTAAGGTTCCCCCTCGTTGTCACCAACTCTGGCCCCCGGATAACACCTGACTGTAGCCGCTGGGAGCTCCACGTTTCTAACTTCAGAAAAGCCTATAACCAGAGTTGAGTGTTCAGCGGGTGTGTCGCTGAGGGGGGAGAACCTATTACTAACGTGGAGTCTCGGGTGCTCTAAGTTTTTGCGTTTAGCACTATGTTTCCTCCTAACCGGTACAAACCCCTGACTGTCTCCCGGCTGTTGGGAGGGCGCTGGGGTTCTAACTAAGTTAGCCCTGGTAGCGCGGCCCGCGCTACGAGTAACGACCTGCCGGCTTAACTTCCACTGTGCGGAGCCGCGCTTCTAACTGCTCCAGCCTGGCCTCCAAGTCTAACACAAGACTAAGGCTAGCGGTGTTTAGGTAAAGAGAAGTGGTCTATTTAGCAAAATGAGAAAGTGAACAGAGAGGGGTTTAACAGTGGTGAATTTGCTAATAAAAGGTACTAGATGTGAATATTAACCCAGATAACCCTTTAGAGTAAGCAACAGTAGTCAGGCTAATGCCAAATAAGAGGACAGCAGTCACACACGACTAGCACTGGGAATAGCTCACCCGGAAATGACGTCACAGGAAACAGAACCCCTTTCTTTAAATAAGTTAACAACTTATTATATCTTTATCGAGCAAACTTAAATATTTGTGCTTAAAATTTTGTTTTTTTATGTTCTACATACTAACCCCATGAATCATTTGTTAGAGTGTATGAATCAATGCTGTAGTAGGGAGGCGTGATGCTGTAGTATCGCAAGAGCCGACGGGAGGAGTGTGGTGAGTTTACTTGGCGGCGCGTAAGTTGTGAACAAACATTTTTGATTTATTTCATTACATCGCCATATTTAAATAATCCAATAAGTTAAAAAATAAAAATCTGAAAAAGTTTGTCAAGCATTTGTCAGCCTGGACGACCTGGAGGATCTGGAGAATTACATCGACGAGTGTTTCAATACCTGCGTCATGAAGAAATCCAACACCGCCACTCCGTCCACCAAACGAGGCCGCCCCGAAGACTCCCCGGGGGCTGCCTCCTCCCGAGGCAGCAACATGAGTGATATCCTGGATTCAATTGATAAAAAGCTCTCCAGCCTTGATTGCCGTTTAAATCTGCTTGAGATCCTCCATAAGGAATTCCAAGGCCTGCGAGAGTCTCTGGAGTTCAGCCAGCAGCAGGTGCAGGAGCTAGCAGCGGAGAACCAGGCCCTCAGAGAGACCGTCAATACCTTGGGCCACGACACCGCCCGTCTCTCTGAGGAAAACCGATCCATCAAAGAAACCCTCCTGGATCTTCAGGCGAGGAGCATGAGGGACAATCTAGTGTTCGCAGGGATTCCAGAAGAGGCAGGGGAAGACCCGGAGAACATTGTTAAGTCCTTCATAGAGGTCCACCTGAAGCTCCCCAAGGAAGAAGTCCAGAAGATCTTCTTTCACAGGGTTCACCGGCTCGGAGGAAAAAGGCCGGACAATCAGCGTCCCCGTCCTATTGTTGCTAAATTTGAACATTATAAACAAAATGAGCAGGTAAAAAGCAGAGGGCAAGAGCTGAAAGACACACATTACAGCGTGAATGATCAGTTTCCAGGCGAGATCCTCCGCCGGCGGAAAATCCTCTTCCCGCTGAGGAGGAAGCACCTATCTGCTGGAGCCCGTGCGGTGGTTGCCGTTGATAAACTTTTTGTGAACGGCAAGCTGTTCCGGGACCCAGAGGTAACACCCTGGCTGTGCTGAAGGCTTTCAGAGGTGCACTGACATCTGCGCCGCCCAGAAGAAACCCGCAAACTTATTTAACTAGGAAATAATCGGATCATCAATAATCCACACCTCTCAGGAAAAGTGTTTTTTCTTTCTCTCACATTCATGTTTCTGTTGTTGTTTCCTTGTTTTTGTTTTTTGTTCTTTCTCTTTCCCTCTCTCTTTTCTCTTGTCCCCCCCCCCTTCCCATCTTCTCATATGTGAATCAGGTAAAGTCAACGCAACCACGGTGAGTATTTATTTATGCACGGAACGGGCGCGCGTGCATACTAGCGCGCATAAGAGCATGCACACGCGATCCCGCACACACATGTTGATAAACTGCAAAAACCTCACTTAGGCTCACACAGGACGCATGCAACATGCAGCTGACAGCCAAGACATGTTCACCCCCAACGCACAGCGCTTGTCAGTGTAGCAGATACGCACAGCGGGCACGCGCACATGGACGGGCACACGCACTATTTAGCCTTGCACTCTCCCGGTTAGAACAGCTATGAACAGTCTTAACATCGTTAGCTGGAATGTGCGTGGACTTGGCTATGGGCCAAAGAGATTGAAAGCGTTAAATCACCTGAATGATCTTAAATCAGATATAGCTTTGCTGCAGGAGACCCATTTATCTTTATCAGCTGGTCATCTCCTGTGCTGTTCCCAGAATCCAGTTATGTATTCTGCCAGTTTCAACTCCAAACAAAGAGGGGTTGCTGTTTTGATTAATAAAAACGTTACATTTACTCATAAGGATACAGTTACTGACCCAGAAGGCAGATTTGTAATCATTAATATATCCATTCAGAATAAGGACTTTTGCATAGCAAGCATCTATGGTCCTAATGTTGACGACTCTTCCTTCTTTCACAGATTCTTCACCTCACTCTCAGCTCACTCTGACTCCACAATCATTATAGGAGGAGACGTCAACCTTGTTTTGGACCCTGAACTTGACAGACTCAGCACAGCAGCAAACCAGCGTACATGGCAGTCTGCAAGTATTCTAAAACAGTACATGAATGATTTGGGTCTCTGCGACGCTTGGCGCTCATGTCATCCAAACACTAAGGAGTTCACCTTTTTCTCTCCAGTTCATCATTCACACTCTTGTTTAGATTATTTATTAGTCAGTAACTCTCTTTTGAAAGAAATTAAAAGTTCCAACATTCATCCAATTGTTATCAGTGACCATGCACCAGTTTCTGTTACTATTTCAAGGGAAGTACCCACACCCTCGGGTTCAACCTGGAGGTTTAATACGTCTCTGTTAAAAGACCAGGAATTTATTGAATTCTTTAAAAAAGAGTGGGAAACCTTCTTAGAATTCAACAATACTTCTGAAATATCACCAAGTATTCTTTGGGAAGCAGCAAAAGCAGTCATGAGAGGGAAAATCATCTCTTATTCAACGCATAAAAAACGCAAAGAGAAAGCAGATTTATTAGAATTAGAAAATAAAATCAAAACTCTGGAGACTGCTTATGCGGCTTCTGCACAGGGACACATACTGGGCGACCTGAAAAATTTAAAGCTGCAGTTTAATGACATCATCAATAAACAAACACAATTCCAGATACAAAGGCTTCGACTGGAAAGATATGAAAACTCAAATAAATCTGGCAAATTTCTAGCTAATCAGCTTAAAATTAATAAAGAAAAATCAACAATCACTTCTATTAATGACCAAACAGGGAATGTCACCCATGACCCGGTAAAAATTAATAATGCGTTTAAAGACTTTTATCAAAACTTATACACTCCACAGATCAATCCATCAGAACAAAGCATCAACTCATTTCTCAACAATATAAACCTGCCCAAGTTAAACGAAGATCAAATCACAAATTTAGACTCTCCGCTCTCGTTGTCTGAGCTTCATGAAGCTCTGTTACTTATGCCTAACAGCAAAGCACCAGGACCCGACTGCTTTCCTGCAGAGTTTTATAAGGAATTCTGGGAACAACTGGCACCAACGTTTTATAAAACGGTAAAATTTATCAATGAAAGCCAATCTCTACCACCTAACATGAACTCTGCCAACATTATCCTTCTTCTAAAACCAGACAAAGACCCCACGAGTCCTTCAAGCTATCGCCCCATTTCTTTAATTAATGCAGATGTAAAAATTATCTGCAAAGCACTAGCACAGAGAATAGAAAAAGTCACTCCTCACATAATTCACTTTGATCAAACTGGATTTATCAAAGGCAGACACTCGGATGACAATGTCCGCAGACTCGTTAACATAATAGACTTTGCCACCATCAAAAACCAGGAAATGACTATACTATCACTGGATGCTGAAAAAGCCTTTGATAGAGTAAACTGGAAGTTCCTCATTGCTCCCCTCCATAAGTTTGGGTTTGGAGAATCATTCATCAATTGGATCAAAATATTATATCACAACCCCAATGCATCAGTTAGAACTAATAAACAGATTTCCAACAGGTTTTTTCTTGGAAGAGGAACTAGACAGGGTTGCCCACTCTCCCCCTCTCTTTTTGCAATATTTATCGAGCCTCTAGCTGCAGCAATAAGACAGAATGAGAGTATTAAAGGAATTAAAACCAAACACAGCCATCATAAAATTAGTCTCTATGCAGATGACATATTACTGTTTTTAAGTAATATACATTCTGTAAATGAAACGGCAACAATCATTAATGAATTCTCTTTTATATCAGACTATTCCATTAATTGGAATAAATCTGTTTTATTACCACTGAACAGTAATGCGGAGCAAGGACTCACAATACCAGTTAAATCAGGCAATATAAAATATCTAGGTATTTATTTTTCCCCCAAAATATCAGAACTGGTGCAGCTAAACTACACCCCATTACTGAAAAACATACAGGACGATCTAACACGCTGGACCAACCTGCCT
>JAUDJI010000862.1:0-12350 GCA_037389245.1 Oryzias sinensis | reverse complement strand
TAGCACTTTTAGCCACATTAGCATAGCAAGCATAGTTAGCATAATTAGCATTTTAGGAAATGTGTTTTTCTGAGTCACTTGATGATGCTGATCGCTATGCTACATTTTAGCTATGTTAGCATAACTAGCATAGTTAGCATAATTAGCATTTTAGGTAATGTGTTTTTCTGAGTCAGTTGATGATGCTGATCACTATGCTAGCCCTTTTAGCCACATAAGCATTGCTAGAATAGTTAGCATAATTAGCATTTTAGGTAATATATTTTTCTGAGTCAGTTAATGATGCTGATCCCTATGCTAGCACTTTTAGCCACATTAGCGTAGCTAGCATAGTTAGCATAATTAGCATTTTTAATAATGTGTTTTCCTGAATCAGTTGATGATGCTGATCGCAATGCTAGCACTTTTAGCCACATTAGCGTAGCTATCATAGTTAGCATAATTAGCATTTTTAATAATGTGTTTTCCTGAATCAGTTGATGATGCTGATCGCAATGCTAGCACTTTTAGCCAAATCAGCATAGCTTGCATAGTTAGCATAATTAGCAAATGCCGTTTTGACTAGCCTTTATCAATATTGGGCAGTGAGGGCGGTGAGGGAGGCGGTGGTGCGTAGAGTTGGGCGTGGAAGGCGGGTTGCACCTGTGGGCCATACAACGCAGCTTGCGGCTTTAATATTTTTCTTGTTTTTCCAATTTATTAAAATAGTTTTTTTAGCAATTCAAACAGTTATGAAAATGATAGATACTAATCCTCTTTCTATATTGATGGCACTCATGTCACCAAGCACACAAAGTGACGGTGAAGCCGTGATTGAAACCTTAAGCCAGACTGATAGATCGGCACATACCTGCTGCCAGAGAGCCTGGACAGGTGTTCAGAACCACAGTGCGTGCATGTAGCTGTCGGGTAGATTACTATCACAGTGCTGACAAATGTCTGAGTTACTGAAACCCATCTTGAACATCCTCTGTCCAGTGTAGTAAATTCTGTGAAGAGTTTTGAAATGGATTAGCTGCAGATTTGGACTTTTTGTCAGTTTAAAGATGTTTAGACAAAGTTCTAACCAGAAGCTTTCTTCTGTGCTGATGCTCAAATCCGCATCCCATTTTGATGTCGGAAGTGAAATATTGTTATCTAAATTACATAAAAGTTTGTATGTTTTGGAGAGAGTTTTTTTCATTGAGAAATTGATCAGAGTGGTAACTACATCTGGTAGCTTTAAATCATTGTCTCTGTATATAAACTTTTTAGTAATAATGGATTTAAGTTGCTGATATTCCAAGAAGTTATTTATTCCATGTTTGTCTTGAAGTTCCTGGGGAATTATGAATCTTCTATCAATAATTACGTGCTCTAGTTGTTTTATGCCCCCTGCTTGCCAAGCTGGGAAGTGAATCATTTTTATGTTTATAAGGATGTCCGGGTTGTTCCAGATGGGTGTCATTTTGCACGGTTGAATTGATGATTTTGATATTTTGAGAAATTCCCACCAGGCTGTTAAAGTGGTGTTTATATTAATACGAAAACAATCCTGTTTTTTTAACTGTTTGGCTAATAAATGGTAGATCTGACAGGTTGATCTTTCCACATAACGCCTGTTCCAAGTCTAACCATGAGTTGGTTTCTGGATTATTTTTTAAGCATTTTAAGATGTATTGTAATCTATTTGCAAGAAAGTAATTGTGGAAGTTAGATAATTCTAATCCTCCACAGCTTTTTGCAGATTTTAAAGTTTTTAGACTAATTCTTGCAGGTTTATTGTTCCATAGAAAGCTTGATATGGATGAGTCTAATGTTTTAAACCATTTTAGTGGCGGTTGTGTGGGAATCATTGAGAATAGATAATTAACTTTAGGTAAGATTTTCATTTTAACCATGGCTATTCAAGACATTTCTAATGTATTGCATTTTCATTCAGGATCATGTTTTTGGGTCCAAATCCAAAAGAAATGAACAAACAGTGAAAATGTCATCTGTCAGTCTGTCATCAGGGCGGGTCCCACCTGACTGAATGGACCAAGTTCCTGGACCTCAAGCTGCATCACTGCTCCTGAACACACTTTTCTGTCTGATTGCAGGTTGGAGATATGCAGTTTGTCAGAGATCAGCTGTGAAGCTCTGGTCTCAGCTCTGAAGAAAAACCCATCTAATCTGACAGAACTGGACCTGAGCGAGAACCAGAACCTGCAGGACTCAGGAGTTCTTCATCTGTGTGGTTTTCTGGAGAGTCCAGACTGCAGACTGCAGACTCTCAGGTCAGACTCCATGTTTCATTTGTATTCACATCAATATGATGAAGTTGTGTTGACCCACAGTGAGCAGAAATGTCCAGATTCTGATCTGCAGCAGCATCTTCCTGCAGCTGCTTATCCTCTTCAAAGATCTGCAGAAGAACTTCTTGAATGTGCATGACTGATCCCAGTGATGGTCTGAGTGGCCGTAGGCGCGAACTGGCAGCCACACCTCTGCCAGTCTGCCCCAGGGCAGCTGTGGCTACAACCATAGCTTACCATCACCAAGAATGAATGAGTAGGGAATGAATAATGGACACACTAGCTGCGGTTACATGGGCAGAATATCTTGATCGGATCAATGGTCGGGTTAAAATTCACCCGTGCACATGGGATCAGAAAACCTTTTTCCGATTAGAACAAACTTTCCCATGGCTCACGCTTTCGTTCGGAATGAATCATCTGGGCATGCGCAGTAGTGTAAAATCACCCGGATGCGGAAATAGGTCCCGTTGTAAACAAACCACTGCCACAGACATTTATGCAGCAGCTCTGTAATACGAGACGATCTTCCAAACGTGCTTTTATTAATGTCATGAATATTATGAAGCGCCTGTTCGCTCATCGTTATATTTAATCCGTGTGGTCAGTGCTTTTTTGTGGAGGAACGGTGCTGGAAGAAGGCTTAGGACAGGATAGGCTAACACGGGCTAACATCATTAGCCTGATGGACACAAAATCCAGGACCGTGCGAGAAGCGCAGCAATCTGCAGCTTAGCTGCATGTAAATGTGTGAGAATAACAGCAGGCTTTATTTTATCGGGACACGACTGGAAACACACACAACTGGAAACACAAATCCACGTTGTTTAAACAGTTTCTAAGGACTGAGCGACATTTATTTCTGCTGTGAAAAGTTCACACAGACCGCTCCAAAGCCACTCTGTGAGCTAGCGGCCCCCGCTAACCCAGAGCGGCGGGACGGCTTGCAGTCTGGAGTCTCCCACACATAACAAAACAACAAAACACACACGTAACAAAGCATCCCCCCCCCCCCCCCCCAGACACAAAATTATTAATCCAGCTGCTCTGCTCACTTCGGTGCCAGTGGACTGAGTGAGCGTCGGGGGCACGAAAGGCTCCTCCTCCGAATCTCCCCCGTGAGGGGTGAAAGAGAGGGGAGAGCCAGAGGGGCGAGAGCAGGGCGGCGCTTTTCACGGGGCGTCCACAAAGCAGCCGGTCGGTCCCGTATGCGCTCCAAAGCTTTCTCTCAGCGAAACACCGTCTATGTGTGACGTAACCCAGAGCAGCAGTGACACACGATTGGAATGTCCGTTTACATGCTCCACGATCGGATAAACGATCGGTATAACCCACCTATCTCCATCGGAAAGAAATTCTGATCCGAATGAGTCTGATCGGGGCAGAGTATTCCGAACGGCGCGTTTACATGACGCATTTTCTTTCCGATCAGGCGTTCATTCCGATTACTTTTGCCCATGTAAACGCGGCTACTGTAAGGGCTTTGAGCGTCTGGAAAAGCGCAGATAAATCAAATCCATTATTATTATTTATCTGCAGAAGAACTACTTCTTTTCTTCCTGCAGCTACTTGTTCTATTCAAAGATCTGCACATGTCCTGAATGTTGTTCTTCTCTGCTTCTGCTGGACTATTCTGATCTGCTGCTGTTGCTTCACATCTTTGGACTTTTTCTAAACTTTCTGATCTTCTTCAGCTCTGAACTCTTTAGAAGAAGTGAAGGATGAAAAACAGGAACTTTGTCTTTAAACTCAACTCTTTGTTCTGGATTCAGGTTGGAGTTCTGCACTTTGTCAAAGACCAGCTGTGATGCTCTGGTCTCAGCTCTGAAGTCCAACCCGTCCCAACTGACAGAACTGGACCTGGGGTTCAACTACCTTCATTCTTCAGATGTTGAGCAGCTCCAGGATCTGGTGGAGAGTCCAAACTCCAAACTGCAGACTCTGTGGTCAGTAGAGGGTTGGAGTCAGTCCAGCTGCTTCCAGATGTTTGGTCCTAAAGTTAGTCTGAGAGCAAAGATGCAGAGTTTCCTGTGAAGCTGCAGCTTGTCAGTGAAGCTCTGAGGAGAATGATGACAGGCTTCAGGACAACAGTCAGCCAATCAGAGCAGCAGAAGCTCCAACAGGTGAAGATGACAGGAAGCTGCTGCTCTGAACAGGACTGAAGCTCCTGCTGCTCTTTCTGCTGCTGTGCTGCATCACTGACTGACAGACCAGGATCAGGAGACACTCCTTCATCTCTGTACAGGTGGAGGTCAGTCTGATGTTCCTCCTGGAGGAGCAGAGAGGAGCAGCAGCAGCAGCTGGTCTGCAGAGATGTTGTGACTGGACGGTGTTCCTGGGAGGTGGAGAGCAGAGTGATGGAGGATTCAGAGGAAGTGGAGATGAGTGTCAGAGCTGCAGCAGGAACTGATCTGAGATCAGCTCCACTGTCTCTCTCAGCATCAAGTGGACAGTTATTGTGCTGCAGCTCCCCCGGTGGACTGATGGAGAACTGCTCTTCCTCTTCTCATTCTAACTTGGAGTGTTGATCTGAAACATGGGTTGGATTCAGATGTTCAGCAGCTCCAGGATCTGGAGAAAAACAGACCTGCAGACAAACAGATTCTTTTCTAGATCATACCTTTCTTCTTTGATCTCCATTTGATGGACAGGTGTGAGTTTGGGATGGACCAATCAAGGATTGAGGGAATCATTGATGAGACAGAACATTTCTGGATGTCATAGATCTATGTGTGGGTCTGGCGTTGGATCCTGGTTCTGTCTCTGGATCAGGGACAGAACCAGATCTCTGGATCACTAGATTCTGGTTCCAGATGTTTCACACTTGATTTCTGTTCTTCAGAAACTCTCATTGACAAACAAACACAGAGTTTCATTCAGAAACCTCCAACATGGTCATGTGACCAGAATGTTCCTAGTGGAGACACGGACAAACGCTGTGGTCACATGACTCACTGGTTTGGATTCAAGTCCTTTGAAGTCAGTTTTTGGAGCAGAAATCCCGTCTGATCTCAGTTAGTGAACAAAAGTCTCTCAGTTGAATCATTTTTCTATCATCTCTGTTCTGTTGATGATCAAATATTGACTCATGCAGTTTGAGAGACTCAGAGTTTTGCTTTGATTGATGTTTTCCACAGTTTTCTGACTGAACTTCCTTTTTCTTTGTTGTTTTGTGGGTAAAACTCTGTTCTTTTTCATGCTGACAGCATTTTTAGCTGCAGTTTTAAAGAAGTTTCATCTAAATCCAGTAGAATCTCCTCATTTTCTAGAATGTCTAAACTAGTAGAAACTTTCTGAGCATAAAGCCTGTTTTCTCCAGAGGACATGAATGAACAGAGTGGATCTTAGTGAGGAATGACAGCCTCTGGATGCAGAGTATCACTTTGATGCAGCTGCTGCAACAACACCAACTGCATTGAAGCAGGAGGGAGAAGGGAGACACCTGCTGGCAGTTTGCAGAACTGCATCTTAGCGTCAAAAGGCTTCAAACTGAAAGCTGTCTGTCAAATTCCTGCAGCCTGTTTGGATCTAATAAATGCTCTTTTGAATCAACTCTGTGTTTTCTATTGATTTCTGTCTTTGACTCACAAACAGACTTGAATCTTTAGCCTTCCCCCTCATCCTGTTCCAGCTGTTCTCATCTTCATGGGTTTGGTTCCTTCTCAGTAGAAATGGGTTGGAAAAGAGCTTTGGAATGTTCAGGTGGTGCTGATGTCTTTCTAGATGGGGGTGGGCAGAACAGATGAGAGCCCCTCCCTCCTGATTCAGAGGGGAACAGTGGGCAGCAGCTGAAAGGAGGGAGTGGAAATGGGGAAAAAAAATCTTGTCCAGAACAAAGGAATTTGCTTACAAAGTTGCCATCATTGTCTTTTCTCAGATTGAGGATTGCTGGAGAAACTAGACCAGCTTGTTGATCAAAGAGGAGTTCTCCCCAACTCCATGCATGAATGGAGCTCCAGATCCCTGAGCTGGGCTGATTACTTTTCTACTCCTAACAAAACCCAAAGTGGGAGGAGTCATCTTTCTGCAGTTCCTCTGAATGATGGACAGAAGTTGTAGATGTTCCACTAGAACAGTGTTCTCTTCTTCTGTGGATGTTCTAGTGTTCTCAGCACATTGGTAAAGTGTTGGAATAATGTATATAGGTTATCTCATATTTGCTTAATTTATGCATCACCTAGCTATATATGTATAGGTGATTTAATCATGTTTGCAGAAGTGTCTGTGTGTGTCCAAATCTGTTTCACAGGAAGGTGGAGGTGACACCCTTGGGAGAAAATGTTTATCTTTGCGTCTTTTCAGCATTCTCCTGAGAACCTGTGTTAGCTATGTCTAAAATGAATCGAAGGACGGTCTGTGTTAGTTTATCTGTGAGAAACGGCTTTGCAGGTCCAGAGATGATTTGAGAAGACTGTGGAAGGATGGACATGTTGTAATAAATGCTTTCTGATAGCGCTGCAGCTGTGTTTTTATCTGTTTCCCCTCCTTAGAGCTCAGCGCATGTGTAACTTAGGGACAACCCAAATCAACTTATTAAAAGAGGAGGCAGCAGAATTTGCGCCAGAGTGGAGAGAGATTGTTTACTGGGTAGATCTCTGTCTGCTCTCCTCGTAAAGGTACCTTTGTCCGTTGGTCTTTCTTTCCTTTTTGAATTGTTATGATGTTGCAGGTTGTTTGAACCCAACAAAAACGGTCACATCTATTAATGCGAGCCAATCAATGCCACCTAACATGAACTCTGCCAACATTATCCTTCTTCTAAAACCAGACAAAGACCCCACGAGTCCTTCAAGCTATCGCCCTATTTCTTTAATCAATGCAGATGTAAAAATTATCTGCAAAGCACTAGCACAGAGAATAGAAAAAAATCACTCCTCACATAATTCACTTTGATCAAACTGGATTTATCAAAGGCAGACACTCGGATGACAATGTCCGCAGACCCGTTAACATAATAGACTTTGCCACCATCAAAAACCAGGCTGATTGGATGTGGCGACCCCTGAAAGGAAAAGCCCAAAGGAAAAGAAGAAAAATGTTAAGAAACTCAGTGAATGTCATATTTACAGTGTTTGTTTCTCTTCAGCGATCTCAGATTTGGGAAGCAATTTTATTGGAGTGATACACATACCTGTTTGTTTTCCATGTAAAAGTCTCAAAGGTCACAGATAAACTACTGGCAATGGAATTTTTAAACATCATTGATTCTTTTAACCTTGATCGAGTTATCACTGGATCATCCCATATCAAAGGTCATACTCTAGACATTATTTTCACATGTGGGATCTCAGTCCCCAATGTGACATATTGATTTGATCATGTCTGACCAAAAGTGCATTTATTTTCTCCAGAACTAAATGGTAATCCTCCTCATAAACCTTATTTCATTTACTCACTTGTCAACTCATCTACTGCATGAAAATTTGGAAATGTTTTCTCTGCCCCTTGGGTTTTAAATTCTGATGCAAACAGTATTTTATCAAATTCTAGACCAAATTGGCCCTTAAGGTTGAGAAAAGTCCAAAATAGAACTCTGCCTTGGATAACTGATAGTATTCACAACTGTCACAGAGCTGAGCGCAAGTGGAAAGCTTCTAGATCAACTGTGGACTTGGAAACCCTGAAAAATCCCATGAATAATTTTAAACGTCAAATGAAAAAGGCTAGATCAGACTATACTTCTTGCAATTGATTGATGCCAAAAGAAATAATCCCAGGGTGCTTTTCAAGGTCATAAATCAGCTAAGTGAAGCCCCACATACTAGCAATTTACCGACTTCCCCAGTAATCTATGAGCAATTTGCAAATCATTTTATTAACAAGATTACTAATATTAGGTCCCTGTTCACTTCTCTGCTTCTGTGCCGGTCCCAAGCCCTGTTAATTTGAGAGGGTTGCGTCAGGAAGGGCATCCGGCGTAAAACATTGCCAAGATTACTATGCGAATCATCCGCAATGACGTGGCTGATTCGCTGTGGCGACCCCTGATGGGACAAGCCGAAAGTGAAAGAAGACTAAGGCCGCCTTTCCACTGCAGGTCTTGATGCTCATATCCGATTTTCTGACTATATCCGTTTTTTTTGACGACCCGCTTACATCATCTTTTAAAAGTGACCCGTATCTGATTTTTGCATTTACACTATACCAGTGGTTCCCTAACTTTTTCTGCAGTGCCCCCCTTTCTGAAGATTAGAATATTTTCGAGCCCCCCCACACTGACACAAACATACAAATCCTTTGTTTCTAAACTCCACCGCGCCCCCCCCTGCAATACCTCCGCGCCCCCCAGTTTGGGAACCACTGCACTATCCAATGCTGAAACTATCAAACGTAGACGTTCTGAAGACTACGTAGCAGTATTTCCACCTTCCGCGGACCTCTTTCGGACTTTTGTGATTGCGGTTGTCATGGAGGCAAGGCGGCGACGGAAGGAGGCGTTGCCCTGGGCGCTCCTGAGGGGATGCATGGGGGAGGAAAAAAGAGGGCTGCTAGACTCTCTCTGAGTTTTGAATGAGGAAGTGTTTGCAGACGTGCTGTACTAACAGTTTGATCCAAGTGTTGAACCTTTCCTGCGCGATGACTTCTCTTTTCCGACCGTAGTCAGAAACACATGGGAGATTTTTTTCCAGGGCCAAAGGCGGTTTCTGCACAGAGTGGGTTAAGAAAGACTCCAAAACAATCTTTTATGGGAGACACCTTTTTATTACGGTTCTCCTTCACTCTCCCGCTCCACGCTCACACCCCGCCCCTCCCCTCTCCTTACACACACACACACACACACACACACACACACACACACACACACACACACACACACACACAGAATGCGCGGTCCCCATCATACACGCCCACACTCCGCAAAGAAATAAACGGCTTCTAGCCTGTTCTATAGCAACGGTGTCCCTCTTCATTAGTTACCGCTTGCGTCCGGACCGGACATAACAGCGGTTTCCAACTACGGTCTGAAGCCTGAGGCTGAAAGGTAACACGCTGACAGCAAAATAAGCACAAAAGCACCTTGATAAGTCATGTGATCTCAGTTGGTGGTGTCCTGAATTGACGTCACTGACATACGACTCGCATTTACTTGGGAATATCCGATTTGTCTGCTTACATGGCACACAGAAATGCACGTATCCGATTTGTTTCCAATTTATTTCCACATATGAGAGAGGCCTGTATCCAATCTGAGAAAAACGGAATCCATGCGCTTTTGTCCTGCTTACACGTTCACCGATCATATCTGATCTGTGTCACATGAGAGGAAAAGATCGGAATTGGGTCACTTGAACCCTGCAGTGGAAATGCGGTCTAATATTAGGTCCCAGATATCCATTTCAAGATCTTCGTCACCTCCTTTTCTGCCAACTCCACCTGCGAGGCCCACAGTGGTCTTTCAGCTTTTCAATCAATCTTCCCCAACACTTTTTCTGAGTCTGTTCATAAAATGAAACCATCCCATTGCTCTCTGGACATTATGCCAGTTAGATTTTTTAAATAAATATATGGATCGATTAGCTCCCACAGACTGTTCTTAATGAACACATCTCTTTCAACTGGCACAGTCCAGATGATTTTAAGGCTGCTATCATTCAGACACTATTGAAAAAACCCTCCCTGGACCTAAGTTGCTTGGAGCACTACAGACCAATCTCAAAACTGCCTTTTTTGGCTAAGGTCCTGGAAAAGCTAGTAGTTGAGCAGGTAATTTCCTTTTTAAATTAAAATAAATTATTTGAGACCCTTCAATCTGGTTTTAAGGCCAATCACAGCACAGAGACTGCATTGCTGAGAGTGATGATAGGGTTGTGCCGATGGACGATACCATCGTCCATCGTGATGGGTGACTGACATCCCGATGGAGAGACGCCATCGTGATGTCACGCCCCCGCCACGCTGCGAGTCGACACCATAAGCCGCGGTTACATGTACAAAATATCTTGATGGGATCAATGGTCGGATTAGAATCCAACTGTGTAGATGGCCCCAGAAAAATGTTTTCAGAATATAAAAACGTTCACTAAGGTCACACTTTCCGTCAGAATAAATCATTCGCACATGCGCAGTACCAGAAGGATATAAATTCCGCCGAACGGCTTTTTTTATTCAAACTTTATTGAATGTAACAATTTCATGTGTTTCATGGAAACACAAATCCATGTGATTGTTTGAATGTTTTCTAAGGACTGAGCGACATTTCTGCTTTGAAGCTCAAACCGCTGTGTGTGCTGACGATCCGAGCTGTGCTCAGACACACACTTTAGACCCGGTACCCCTAGAGCTGCGGGACGGATCGCAGTCTTAAATCTCCCACACATACAGCTTGTGAGGAAACTGGATTTTCTAGAAAGGACTGTATTAAATTTTAGGTTGGTTCTTTTTCCCTTTTCAGTTTCCAGCACACAGAAATAAATGAATAATGACCCAGAGACAGTTACTTAGCTTTTGTGGAGGTTTTACTTCGCACAAACACGAAGGGGACAGACAGATGAACATGGTACATTCAAAGTCCGAACCAACGAGCTCAGGGATGGGCTTTGGTATAAAAACCCTGCATTTGCATATTCAGAAGATGGTCTGAGGATCTTCGTGTGAAAATCACGCCCACAGGTTACTGCTGGAAGGAAGCTTCAAGGCTAAAGTGAAGATAAGTCTGAGGCCTGCTCAGCAGAAAACATGCACAGAAAAAGGGAGGATGAGAATGAACTGTGAGGACAATAGTTTGGCTGTGCTTTCTTCAAATGTAATATAATTTTGAGATGACAATACATGCTCAGTGGGTTAAGTTTAAACCATTAGTGTAATAAAAGTTAAAGGCAGTTTCTAACTATTCCTAACATACCCCCCTGTTTGTCATATCAAAATTATATGTGTAAAGACAGCAGAACTCCTGTCATCATCAACCAAATACCATTTCACAAATATTTTCAGTATAGGCAGCATATCGGCTCTGCATCGAAAACAAAAGTTTAGAGGTACAGGTAAATTCAAAAGAAAACATAAAATCAACGTGAATAAATGAGCACATCAGAGGTGGTAGGTGATACATGAGTGTTGATGCGAAAACCTCCAGGGCTAAACTTATACCATCTGTGTGAAACTTTCATTGAGCAGTCAGGGAGGGCAAAACTCATCAACGACTCTGTGCCCCTCAGCAGTCATCCGTAAGGATACGCATGCATCACCAGTCCAAACCTCGGCACAAAATTATTAATTAAAGTTACATAGAACAAGAAACAAATTAAGAAATAAAGAAAATAAAAAAATCAAATCAAACAAAAGAAAAACAATAAAAATAACACCTTAAAGACCAGTTTCTACCACTAGCGGATGCGAATTAGGTTAATTGTAGGCATAATGCTGATAGAGTCGGCCTGACAGCGATCATTCATTTGACACATGGAATCAAACAGGTGACGAAAATAAAAAATAAAAACAAGACACAGAGAACCGGAGTGACTAGTTTTATCAGTACACTCCACCAGAAGTAAACCAATAAAGTGGGGACCCAGACCAGTAGGCTTCAGTCATCTGAGAAGAAATGTGTGATTTAAGGGCCTTGACCTCACTGATGATGTGAGTGAGATCTCCAGAGGAAGAGGGAATAAAAGTACAAGATGAAACCACGAGGAACAGCTGGACCCATGTTAGCTGGTTCGAAACTCACTGTAGCTGGAAGAGAGGAGCGCTAGAGGAAACACACCAGGGAGCGCCCCTCGCCAGGAGTAGTGTCACACTGCGGCGGCTTCGTAGTCGGACTTCAACCAGGGGTGCGTCTCAAAATGTCAGTCTTGTAGGCTCTCAGCAATTTACAGTGGCTTACGTGAGTCCAGGAGGGTCAGTCAGCAATGTGTACTGCGGTTGGCATGGTGAGGAGAACCTTGAAGGGTCCTGTCCACCTCAGGTGTGACCAATCAGTCCGTTAAATGGTCTTCAGGGTAAAGCAGGTCACCGACAGAGGCCTTCTGGTCGGGATGCAGAGTCTGTGGGGAGGAGAGAGCTGGAGGCAGACTCAATGCGTTCCTTTGTTCTCAAAGCTTTCTTCAAACAATCATGTAAATCATCAATGGTGTC